>JAJJMI010021184.1:0-17473 GCA_022059035.1 Vitis rupestris | reverse complement strand
AATGGCCAATACATGGTAAGCTTCAGGTCTCTGTGGATGCTTATTGCTAGATCCATATCAGTCCATTAGTTATCATGTACTCGCCATTGGAAAGTGACTCAAGGTGAAGACCCACAGTGTCTAAAGCCATTAATGGAACTTGACTACCATTTCTATTGACTTTTTATGGATTAAATCTTCATTGTTAAACCTATACCGGTTCGGGAAACAACCATCCTTTATGTTGTTGTCCCCAATGCGAGATAAAAAATCCGGAATTTCCACTTTGCATTCTGAACTTGATCCTAGCAACCCTTAGCTCCGGGAGACTTTCTTTCTTCCATTTTTATCTAGTTCTATATTAGTTTAGTTTCAAACACCACTTTCAAAACAAATTTTATTTTCTTTTAAACTTTAAGTTTTTGACAAAGGAACTCATCAGACTTAGTTTCTAATATTGAGTATATCACTGGTAGAATGAAAACCCATCCCAGAGTTCGACCATAGAGTTGCTATACTATAGTAGTTTTGCTACGCTAGTATGAGGTCATAGGATTTATAAATGTTTTTTATTAAAATACCCGACTGAGTACGAATCAAAATGGCGCCGTTGCCGGGGATGGTGCCACTTTACAGTGATATGACCTTTTAGAGGCTACTTGTGATTTCCATCACAAGTTTGGTGAATTCCTTTTTCACTAACTTCATTTCCTTTCTTTTAATTGTAGAATTCCTTTTGTTTTCTTTCTAACCTTAACTTTTTTCTAGTTTTCTTTTGTTTTTGTTGTCTTTGTTTTGTTTTCAGGTAAGTAGTAACTTGTGCATGCCCTATTGGATTCGGGACCAAGAGGGAAGATTAGTAAGGATTGAGAATCCTCAAGACACAGAGTTGGATATCTGTGTAAAAATCATGGACCCTCCACCCGAGGATCAGAATTCTCAACACGGTCAAGGGGGTAATCTAAATCCATATCTATCCATGAGGGATAGAATGCACCCATCAAGGATGAGTGCGCCCTCATGCATCGTACCCCCTCTTAAGCAGCTGATTATAAGGCCCCATATAGTGCCCCTCCTACCAAATTTCCATGGAACGGAGAGTGAGAACCCATATGCCCACATCAAGGAGTTTGAGGAGGTGTGCAATACCTTTAGAGAGAGAGGAGCTTCAATAGACTTGATGAGACTTAAGTTATTCCCTTTTACTTTGAAGGACAAGGCAAAAATATGGCTTAATCCTTTAAGGTCAAGGAGCATAAGGAATTGGGTTGATCTTCAGGCCGAATTTTTGAAGAAATTTTTCCCCACCCATAGGACCAATGGGTTGAAGAGACAAATCTCAAACTTTTCTGCCAAAGAAAATGAGAAGTTCCATGAATGTTGGGAAAGGTATATGGAGGCCATCAATGCTTGTCCTCATCATGGCTTTGATACATGGTTCTTGGTGAGCTATTTTTATGATGGGATGTCTTCCTCCATGAAGCAAATTCTTGAAACCATGTGTGGGGGAGATTTTATGAGTAAGAATCCAGAAGAAGCTATGGACTTTTTAAGTTATGTATCTGAGGTAACAAGAGGATGGGATGAGCCCAACTCAAGGGAAATGGGAAGGATGAAAGCTCCTGTAAATCCAAAGGGTGGAATGTACATGTTAAGTGAAGACATGGACATGAAAGCTAAGGTGACAACAATAGCAAGGAGATTGGAAGAACTTGAGTTGAAAAAGATGCATGAAGTCCAAGCCATTTCCGAGACACAAGCCTATGTCATGCCATGCACCATTTGCCAATCATGTGATCATGTGGTAGATGAGTGCCCAACCATGCCAGCTGTGAGGGAGATGTTAGGTGATCAAGCCAATGTTGTGGGGTAATTTAGGCCCAACAACAATGCACCTTATGGAAACACCTATAATTCAAGCTGGAGAAACCATCCAAATTTTTCTTGGAAACCAAGACCACCTCCATACCAACCACAAGCCCAAACCCAAGCACCTCAACAAACCTCTTCAGTGGAGCAAGCCATTGCGAACCTAAGTAAAGTCATGGGTGACTTTGTGGGTGAACAAAAGGCGATCAACTCCCAATTGCACCAAAAAATTGAAAATGTTGAGAGTTCTCAAATTAAGAGAATGGATGGGATGCAAAATGATCTATATCAGAAGATAGATAATATTCAATACTCCATCTCTAGGCTTACCAACCTCAACACAGTGAATGAGAAAGGAAAGTTTCCTTCTCAACCAAGCCAAAATCCAAAGGGTGTTCATGAAGTTGAAACCCAAGAGGGGGAGTCTTCAAAGTTGAGGGAGGTCAAAGATGTGATCATCTTGAGGAGTGGGAAGGAGGTTGATCAACCCTTGCCTAAGGTGAGGCAAGATGAAGAACTCATGTCAAAGAGAACCTTGGTTAAAGAGAGCAATAACCAAGAAAAGGAGAGTGGGAAAAATGCATCCAAATCAAGCATTGAAGAAGAGCCAAGGATAATGATTAAAGAGGATATGATGAAGAAACATATGCCTCCCCCTTTTCCTCAAGCTTTACATGGAAAGAAGGAAATCAAGAATTCATCAGAAATTCTTGAAGTCTTGAGACAAGTGAAGGTGAATATACCCTTACTTGATATGATCAAGCAAGTCCCCACATATGCAAAATTTTTAAAGGACTTGTGCACGGTCAAGAGAGGGTTACATGTGACAAAGAATGCATTCCTCACTGAGCAAGTAAGTGCTATCATTCATAGTAAGTCTCCAGTTAAGTACAAAGATCCTGGATGTCCCACCATTTCAGTCAACATTGGAGAGACACATGTGGAGAAAGCTTTACTAGACTTGGGGGCAAGTGTGAATTTGCTCTCATATTCTGTGTACAAGCAACTAGGACTTGGAGGATTGAAGCCCACAACCATCACTCTCTCCTTAGCTGATAGGTCAGTCAAAATCCCAAGGGGGGTGATTGAGGATGTTCTAGTTTAAGTGGACAAATTCTACTATCCCGTGGATTTTGTGGTGCTTGATACTGATCCCACTGTTAAGGAAGCAAATTATGTGCCAATAATCCTTGGGAGGCCTTTCCTAGCTACCTCCAATGCCATCATCAATTGTAGGAATGGGGTGATGCAGCTCACATTTGGAAACATGACCTTGGAATTAAACATATTCCACATGTGCAAGAGGCATCTTCACCCAGAAGAGGAGGAAGGATTGGAAGAGGTGTGCTTGATCAACACCTTGGTTGAAGAGCATTGTGACAAGAATTTAGAAGAGAGTTTGAATGAAAGCCTTGAAGTGCTTGAAGAAGGGTTACCTGAACCCTCTGATGTGCTAGCCATCATGTCTCCTTGGAGGAGACGGGAAGAGATCTTACCACTGTTCAATAAGGAGGACTCACAAGGAGCAGCTATGGAGGACCCTCCAAAGCTTGTTTTGAAACCGCTTCCTGTTGATTTGAAGTATGCATATTTGGAGGAAGATGAGAAATGTCCAGTGGTGGTTTCTTCAAATATCACAAGTGATCAAGAGGATAGTCTTTTGGGAGTCCTCAGAAAATGCAAGAAAGCCATTAGATGACAAATTTCTGATCTGAAAGGGATTAGTCCTTTGGTGTGCACCCACCATATTTACATGGAGGAGGATGCAAAACCAATGAGGCAGCCCCAGAGGAGGTTGAATCCTCACATGCAAGAGGTGGTAAGGGGTGAAGTTCTGAAGCTACTTCAAGCAGGGATCATATATCCCATTTCAGATAGCTTGTGGGTGAGCCCCACCCAAGTAGTCCCAAAGAAATCTGGAATTACTGTGATCCAGAATGAGAAAGGGGAGGAAGTCTCTACACGTCCTACCTCAGGATGGAGGGTGTGTATAGACTACAGGAGGTTGAATTCAGTGACTAGGAAGGACCATTTCCCATTGCCTTTCATGGACCAAGTCTTTGAGAGAGTCTTAGGACATCCTTTCTACTGTTTTTTGGATGGTTACTCGGGGTACTTCCAAATAGAGATTGATTTGGAAGATTAGGAAAAGACAACCTTCACATGCCCTTTTGGTACTTTTGCGTATAGGAGGATGCCCTTTGGTCTATGTAATGCTCCTGCAACTTTCCAAAGATGTATGCTAAGCATCTTCAATGATATGGTGGAGCGCATCATGGAAGTCTTCATGGATGACATCACTGTATATGGAGGTTCTTATGAGGAGTGTTTGTTGCACTTAGAAGCTGTTCTCCAAAGATGTATTGAGAAAGACCTAGTGCTAAATTGGGAGAAGTGCCATTTTATGGTACAACAAGGAATTGTCTTAGGACATATAATCTCCAAGAATGGCATTGAGGTAGATAAGGCAAAGGTGGAGCTAATTGTTAAGTTGCCACCTCCCACAAATGTTAAAGGAATTAGGCAACTCCTAGGACATGCTGGGTTCTATAGGAGGTTCATTAAGGATTTCTCAAAAATCTCAAAACCTCTTTGTGAACTCTTGGTAAAGGATGCCAAGTTTGTGTGGGATGAGAAATGTCAGAAGAGTTTTGAGGAACTGAAGCAATTCCTCACGACTGCACCAATAGTGAGAGCCCCAAATTGGAAATTACCTTTTAGGTAATGTGTGATGCAAGTGATCTTGCTATGGGGGCTGTTTTGGGGCAAAGAGAAGATGGAAAGCCCTATGTGATTTATTATGCAAGCAAAACTTTGAATAAGGCTCAAAGGAACTACACAACTATTGAGAAGGAGTTGTTGGCAGTAGTTTTTGCCTTGGATAAGTTTCGTGCCTATTTGGTAGGGTCCTCTATAGTGGTGTTCACTGACCATTCCGCTTTGAAGTACTTGCTAACCAAGCAAGATGCCAAGGCAAGATTGATAAGATGGATCCTTTTGCTTCAAGAATTCAATCTCCAAATCCGGGATAAAAAGGGAGTAGAAAATGTTGTAGCTGACCACTTGTCAAGACTTGTGATAACACATGACTCACATGGTCTACCTATCAATGATGACTTCCCTGAGGAGTCTCTCATGTCAATAGAGGTAGCTCCATGGTATTCTCACATTGCAAATTACTTGGTTATTGGAAAAGTTCCAAGTGAGTGGAGTGCCCAAGACAAGAGGCATTTCTTTGCTAAGATCCATGCCTATTATTGGGAGGAGTCTTTTCTCTTCAAATATTGTGCGGATCAAATCATAAGGAAATGTGTTCCTGAACAAGAGCAATCAGGAATTCTTTCCCATTGCCATGATAGTGCATGTGGAGGTCATTTTGCTTCCCAGAAAACAGCTATGAAAGTGATCCAATCAGGTTTTTGGCGGCCCTCTCTTTTCAAGGATGCCCACACTATGTGCAAGGGATGTGATCGGTGTCAAAGGCTTGGGAAGCTAACACGCCGGAATATGATGCCCTTGAATCCCATTTTGATAGTGGATGTCTTTGATGTTTGGGGGATAGACTTCATGGGACCATTTCCAATGTCGTTTGGACACTCCTACATTTTGGTGGGAGTGGATTATGTCTCTAAGTGGGTAGAAGAAATCCCATGTAGGAGCAATGATCATAAGGTGGTTCTCAAATTTCTCAAGGAGAACATCTTTTCAAGATTTGGAGTGCCTAAGGCCATTATCAGTGATGGAGGAACCCACTTTTGCAATAAGCCTTTTGAGACTCTTCTAGCCAAATATGGGGTCAAGCACAAGGTAGCTACACCTTATCACCCTCAAACAAGTGGCCAAGTTGAGTTAGCCAACCGGAAAATCAAGAATATACTGATGAAGGCGGTGAATGTGAATAGGAAGGATTGATCTATTAAGCTCCTGGATTCCTTATGGGCTTATAGGACCGCTTACAAGACCATTCTTGGAATGTCTCCTTATCGCCTTGTTTATGGCAAAGCGTGCCATCTTCCAGTGGAGGTTGAATATAAAGCATGGTGGGCAATCAAAAAGCTCAACATGGATTTGACAAGAGCCGGGTTGAAGAGATGTTTGGATTTGAATGAATTGGAGGAAATGAGGAATGATGCTTATCTCAATTCAAAAATTGCAAAAGAGAGGTTGAAGAAATGGCATGATCAGTTGGTAAATCAGAAGAATTTTGCCAAGGGACAAAGAGTCTTGCTTTATGACTCTAAGCTTCAGTTTTTTCAGGGAAAATTGAAATCAAGGTGGACGGGTCCTTCATAATTCATGATGTGCAACCAAATGGAGTAGTGGAACTACTCAACTTCAATAGCATTCGAACTTTCAAAGTGAATGGGCATCGTCTCAAGCCCTATATCGAATCATTTTCCCAAGACAAGGAGGAATTCATCCTCCTTGATCCACCTCCAACATGAAAAACACTCAGTTCATGGTTGAACTTAGTCTCTTCAAAGACTAAAAAGTTCATCCTCTTTTTGTTTTCTTTTAAGCTGATTTTAGTTTAATCTAGTGTTTTTCTTGTGTTTATGCATGTTTTGATTTTTATTTTTGACTTTAATTTCATTCTAATGTGGTTTGAATTGGTTTTTTGTGTTAACATGCAGGTAGGAAAGCTTGAAGAATGAAAACAAGGCAAAACAGGGGAGCAAAGCCAAAATTCGCACCACCCATTCCCCTTGTGCGAAATTTTCGCTCAACACATCCCTTGTGCGAATTCGCTTTTGTGACCAATTTTCAAATGCATGCTCTCGGTCCCTTTCCAAAACCTCAGTGCGAAAATCACAGGAATGCGAACCTTGTGCGAACCTTGTGCAAATTCGCTTTTGTAACAAATTTTCAAAACCATGCTCTCTGTCTTGGAGAACCACAGGAATGCGAAATTTTCGCACTACCCATCACCTTATGCGAAATTCGCATTTCCTCTTTAAAAGCCATTTTCTCCTCTTCAATTCTAAGCTTCTTCTTCTTCAATTCTCTCAACACCTTTCTTTCGATCACCCATTTCCATCCTTAAGCTCCTCTCCTTCATCATCCCCCATCCTCAACACCACCATGGCAGCCCATCTCCATAGCTCCACTCCATAGCCGCGGCCTTCACTATTCACAACAGTTCACACCTTTCATTTTCAGCTCTTTCTCCTCCTTCCACCATAAAAAACCCTTCAATTCTTCACTCAACACTCTAAATCCATCCCTAAACCAATCCTAACCTTGCTTTTACCAAACTAGGGATTCAAGCCACGGCTTCTTCATAAGAAACCCATTACCACCGGCTAGAGGAGCTTCCAAATTCTAAATTCTCTTCTTGAAAAGCTCCAATTTCCAAGCCTAGCCACCATGAAAAATCTCTTTCCTACCTCAGCCAGCATTTCCCACCCTCAAAAACCAAGAATTTTCACCATTTGAAGGAGCCACAATTTTGCATTTGGGCGGGTGAATAGTGTCTTTTGCGAAATTTTCGCACAACACCCTCCCTTATGCGAAATTTTCGCACAACACCCCCCTTGTGCAAATTTTCCAGCTTCTCCATCCCTACCCTCCCCAATACTAAGCCTCTGAGCCTCATTTCGTCACTTCCTCATGCCTAAGACCCAAGGAGGATATGCCTCAGCTCCCCAGAGCAGTCAGAGAGCCGTCCCTGTGCGGGCCCCACTAGATGCACCCTCACATTTACCTAATTCTGCCTCTCAGCGCAGATACCATATGAAGAGAGCATCTGCTACGCCTGTGGCCCCTACTCAAATTCCACCTAGGAGTCCTCCTACAAAGAAGGCCAAGACTTCAGAGCCAGGAGAGTCCTCCAAAGCACCTCGGGATTCACAGTCTCAACCTCCTTCCACCAGGCGCCCTATAGCCAGCTCGCTCATTGAGGGCAACTTCGATTGCCGATCGAGAGCATTTCATGTTGAGGCATATTTTGATCACTCTATTTTGCGACAGCAGCCTGAGTTGCGGGATTCATACCGCCTACTTGAGAGGTACCATCTTGTACCCTTTATGACTCCGCCCCAGTTCTTTTATCCTCGAGTAGCTTTAGACTTTTACCAGTCTATGACTACTCGTGGTGTCCCGATACCAGCCTCGATCCTTTTTACCATTGATGGACGCCAGGGTATTTTGGGAGCCAGACAGATTGCCGAGGCTTTCCATATCCCTTATGCACCAGCAGATCCCGCTGCATTTAGATGTTGGGCCCCATTTTCTGAGTGGGACATGGTTCGTATCCTATCTCAAGGGACATCTTCCCAGAGAATCATTATGAGGAGGGAACTTCCCCCTGGGATGCTCCTAGTTGATGTGGTGCTTCGCGCCAATCTTTTTCCTCTTCAGCATAGAGTGCAGAGGCGAGGGGCCATTCTAGAGGCATTATTCCGTATCTCTGAGGGCTACTACTTTGGCCCCCATCATTTGATTATGGCCGCTCTCCTCTATTTTGAGGAGAAGGTGCATACGCGGCGTCTTGCGAGGGCAGACACCATTCTTTTACTTTTCCCTCGGCTGCTATGCCATGTTTTGGCGCATATGGGTTTTCCTGCAGACCCTCATTCTGAGCCCCGTCGCCATTGTCGAGAGAGCTTCTCTCTTGACCAATGGAATCAGGTATGGCTCCATCAGCATTCCCCAGAACTTCCCGCGCCAAGGGAAGTCCCTCCACAGCCAGTACCAGAGGCAGCATCATCTGATGCCCCACCTGCTGTTCCTCCTACCTCAGAGCCGCCCATTCCTATCCCTAGTGCAGAGTGTCGTGCCTTACTCGCTTCTTTCCAGACTCTGACCACTACTCAGACGGCCATTATGGAGCGGATGGACCACTTCCAGCTTCGGCAGGACTAACAGACTCTCATTCTCCATGAGATTCAATAGCACCTCGGTCTTTTGCCACCAGCTCCACCTGTAGCGGTGCCTTCCACAATTGCAGCTGAAGACCCCTCCTATCCACCAGAGGAGCCTACTACTTGATCATACGATCACTCCTCTCCCTTTTTGTATCTATATTCTACGTTTTTGGATGTCTTATATATTTTGGACCACTTTTATACTGGGATTGGATGTATTCCATGTTTATATTGTATATTGTACTCTCTCAGTTTATATAGACATCTTCATTTTTGTGTATTTTAGTTTTTCCTTTTTATTTCCTCTAATCTTCACTCTTATGATTTTTATTTTCTTATGCAACATGTGGTTTCTCCTGTTCATTCAGAGTCCCTTACTATCAGGAGGTATCATTTCCTCTCTTTTATTACAATTGCTTTTGGAACATTGCGGACAATGTTCATCCTAGTTGGGGGGGAGAGTTGAGGAAGTAATTTGTTGAAATATTGGTTAAGTTATTTTGCTAACAATTTTTTTTGCAAACTCTCTTTGTTTCTCAAAGATAATTTCTCAAAAGTAAATGGGAGAAATTAAATTCTTATCTTATTGCCATAATCTCAGAGTTTGCATTATGCTTATTTAAGTTGATAAATTGTTGAAGCTCCTTTTGATTTCAATCTTAAGTCTTCCACTCTAATCTTTTCACACACTGAACACATTAGATTCCAGTTATAAGATGGAAAACTTTCTCACCCCCTAAACTTAGGAAATTTTCGACTTGGTGCCATTGACCTCATTCTATTAGTGTTGGGACACCTTATAAAAGGTCAATGTGTCTTATAAAAAAATTTTTGCTTCACTTGCTTTGAAACCCGAGCAAGGTCCGAGGGGTATATGGTGAAAATCTTTGAAGCCTGTTGCCCTAAGCCTTTATTGGTTGGGAGTCACCGACCTCACTACTCATTACATGGGTGGATAGGTGGAGTTTATATATATATATATAAAGGTGCGTTCTTAGCCTTCTATATATGAGTTAGTGTTGCTAAAGTTAGAGAAAAACCTTAGTTGGGGGGAGAATATAGTTTGACATACTATAACTGGAAACTAAGCATCTTAACACTTAGATTTTTGTGGAAGATTAAGAGTTGGTCCTTTGGGAGTGGAAATTATTTTGATACTCAAATTTGCATAATGCCCGCTCTTTGTATGTTGTGATAGGTAAGTTATTTGATGACTCTTGTTGATGATTGAGTTTTATATCCTTGACTTGCCATGTGAGAGTTTAATCCAATCATGCCACTTGATTATTTTTTAGAGTGATCAGCATGATTTTGTAAATTATTATATTATCTATTTTTATTTCTTTTTCTCTCCTTTATTGCTCAGGGACTAGCAATGTGTCAGTTGGGGGGAGTGATTACTAACCAAAAAGGGCTATTTTGCACCTTTAATTCATTATGTTTTAAGCACTTTTGTGTAGTAGTTCTCCATCTTTATTCCGATTGGCATGTTAAGGACCTAGCAATGACTTCTAATCATATTTGTGGGTAGTTTTAGTATTTTGACAGCTTTTTGGATCATTAAGACAAGCCAAGCAAAGAGGAAAACAGAGTGAAGAGAACAGAGGACAGCAGTTGCAGTCTTCCTTTAATTTTTTGGAGCACTTCCCAAAGTCCATTTTCTACATGCTATATACCATTTCAAAGCTCAGGAAGTCAAGAATCCAACGCTTCAAACCGTGTACGATTTGGAGCTGAAATGAGGAAGATATGGCCTTCGGAAGACAATTGCTCCAAACTTGTGCGAAATTCGCACAACACCTTCAGCTTGTGCGAGCTTGTGCGAGCTTGTGCGAGCTTCGCACAACACATTTCCTTGTGCGAAATTCGCACAGCAGCCCATGTGTGGTGCAAAATCTCCTCTGTTTTTGCCGACTCCACATGAGATCTTTTCTTATGTATTTTTTATGTAAATTCCTTTCTTATCCTTATAACTAGCCAATCACAAGCTTTGCTTTTGTAAAGACTATAAGAGGGGTGGAAATCATCTCTCGACCATATATGCTATGTTTTACACTTAGTGAAATACAGGGCTCTCGTGTTTTCCTTTTCTCGCTACTATTTTCTTTTTCTTGGAAGCCAAACAACCTCTGAGAATGTTTTCCCAGAGGATGAGAGGCTAAACTTTTGGTTTCTTGGAGTGAAGGAAGCAAGGTCAAAAGTCCAGATGCAAAGGTGGAAGACTCTCGTGCATTAAATACAGGTAGTTAGAGTTCATAAATGGCTTTTAAATCTAAAGTTTTGCTTTAAATCCCTTAGAATCACTTTGAATGGCCAATACATGGTAAGCTTCAGGTCTCTGTGGATGCTTATTGCTAGATCCATATCAGTCCATTAGTTATCATGTACTCGCCATTGGAAAGTGACTCAAGGTGAAGACCCACAGTGTCTAAAGCCATTAATGGAACTTGACTACCATTTCTATTGACTTTTTATGGATTAAATCTTCATTGTTAAACCTATACCGGTTCGGGAAACAACCATCCTTTATGTTGTTGTCCCCAATGCGAGAAGAAAAATCCGGAATTTCCACTTTGCATTCTGAACTTGATCCTAGCAACCCTTAGCTCCAGGAGACTTTCTTTCTTCCATTTTTATCTAGTTCTATATTAGTTTAGTTTCAAACACCACTTTCAAAACAAATTTTATTTTCTTTTAAACTTTAAGTTTTTGACAAAGGAACTCATCAGACTTAGTTTCTAATATTGAGTATATCACTGGTAGAATGAAAACCCATCCCAGAGTTCGACCCTAGAGCTGCTATACTATAATAGTTTTGCTACGCTAGTATGAGGTCGTAGGATTTATAAATGTTTTTGATTAAAATACCCGACTGAGTACAAATCAAACTTCAAAACCAAGAAATTAATCCAATGACCGTGTCTTGAGAGCAAACTTTTTATTAAAGTCTTTAACCACTTTATTGACATGAGAAACATTAGTGCTCATGATTAAGATGTCATCAAAGTACACTACCAAATTGATAAGTGTGTTGCCTTGTGAATAAATAAGTTAGTGTCAACTATAGAATTTTGAAATCCACAACCAAGTAATGCAACTCTTGGGGCTTGTTTTAACCCATACAAGGCCTTATGTAACCTACAAACATAACTTGGTTTGGTTGCATCAACAAAGCCTACAAGTTGTGCCATATATACCACCTCTTGAAAATCACCATTAAGGAATGCATTGTTGATATGAATCTATTGAATGTTCCAACCCTTTGTAACATCAATGTTAAAATAATTCTGATGGTAGAAGGCTTAACCACATGACTAAAAGTTTCAAAATAGTCTAAACTATGTGTTTCTTAAAACCCTTTTGTCACCAACTGTGTTTTATATCTTTGAATGCATGGTTCCATCTGGTTTATATCTAACTTGAAACACACATTTATTCTCAACCACATTCATTCCTGTTAAATAAGGCACCAAACTCCAAGTCTTAATAAAAGCTTTATATTCATCCATCATAACAGATTTCCTATTTGGATTATTTAGGGCCTAAGCAATATTATTTGGTTTTGATTGAGATGATGGCTTACATGTTGGTGTTGTGGTAGTGGAGTTAAAGACCTTAGGTTTATAGATACCAAATTTTGACTTTGTTTGCATGGGATGAATGGAGGTTGAATAAGGATGGGATGAAGGAGAAGCAAAAATAAGCTCAACATTAGGTTCAGATGCAGGGGAAGAAATTCTAACAATGGACAAAACAAATTTTATATGTTGATTGTGAGGAACTTGCTCATATGTAAGGATTTCTCTTGGAATGGTTTCTTTAATTATTGTACTAGTTACACAATATGAAAAATGAGATGTAGTTGAATGGAAGTTATGAGAATGAGCTGGAATTACAAAAGGGATCTGAGATAAGGATGTATCACATTTGGAAGTTGATGAAGAAAGGAAGAGGTCAGTTGATGAATGCAGGCACTTATACCCTTTGTGGTTTGAACTATATCCTAGAAAGACATATTTGGATGTGTGAAAGTCAAATTTATGTTTGTAGTAAGGTTGGAGGAGTGGATAGCAAGCACAACCAAAATATTTTAGGAAATGGTAATTTGGTTTTTGTTTAAACAAGACGTCGAAAGGTTAGAGGTGGTCGAGAATTGGAGTTGGAAGTCAATTTATCAAATACACAACAGTTGAGAATGAATCCCATCAATATTGAAGAGGCATACGAGCTTAAGCTAAAAGAGTTAAGCCTACTTCAACTATATGTTTGTGTTTCCTCTGGGTTTTTCAATTTTGTTGATGTGTGTGGGGACAAGGATGTCTAAAAGCGATGCTAACTTGATTAAGATAAGGTAATAGGCTTCGATACTCACCCCCCCTCCCCCCCTTAATCAATTTGTATACACTTAATCTTTTATCAAATGAATGATTTAGTTACTATATTCATTTTATGGATGATTTTACTAGGATCGCATGGATCTACCCATTTCATACAAAATTTGAAGCAAAAATAGTCTTCTTGCAATTTATACCATGATAAGAAACTTAGGGATCGAAGATGTTAATGGAGAACATCAGATTTCACAAAGATAACCAGAAGGTTTTGGAATCACAAAGAATGCTTTGTTATGTGAGCTCTATTATTATTTATATGCAATCTATTCATTGAATTTAGACAAAAAAAAAAAACTCTATTACTCTGTTACAATTTATTAGAGATTACATTCTATTAACGATGTTGAGTTGTATTCTAATAGATTAAGCTTAACTAATTAACTAAACTAGCTAATTGATTCTATCATAAGCCAACATGTGTACTTTTTTAGTTTTTTTTAATTAATTTTATTGATTAGTTTAGCATTTATAGGAGAGTCATATTCGACTCTACCTATAAAAGGCCAACCCCCATTTAGAGTTTCACACCACTTCTTCTTAACTATTGCTCTTTTTGTAGTTCTCCCTTCTCTTTACATTTCTGCTAGAAACCCCTTTCTAAGGTTCATTAGTTGCAGCAGCCTTGTCATGCACCCTTCACTAAATTGCAATCCTATGTTATATCCACCTGGT
This sequence comes from Vitis rupestris, assembly GCA_022059035.1. Classification (NCBI taxonomy): domain Eukaryota; kingdom Viridiplantae; phylum Streptophyta; class Magnoliopsida; order Vitales; family Vitaceae; genus Vitis; species Vitis rupestris. Next base: position 3,693 of record JAJJMI010021184.1, on the reverse strand, counting down.
TGCATCCATTAGTGTTGGTGTTGCTGCCATACACTCACTCATCTTTTCTTATGTTGCAATTTGAAACCAGACTTATGCTACATACTTGAGAACATTTTGTTGCATCCGACCTCACTACAGTAGCATTCTTATACCAAGTGTTCTCTACAACAATTCACTTGTAGCCCAAGGCAACACCTACTATGATTGCACTTCCCTATTGCATCCACTTGTGGTGCGTGCTTATTACAGACTCTCTACTTCCTTATTGCAGCCCTAGTGATTCACCTATCGAGGAATATATTTTAAATTGAGTTGTATAAAATATCATCTACATTGTATAACATCTCGCCTATGAAGTGCACCTAAGGAGAGATACTTTGGCTGTTGAATCCTCATGGTATCTTGTCATGCCTCAGCCAACTTATTTCGATAAGTATTCTATTTTTGTATTTTGATTCTTGTTTGTTGGTGTTTATTTGGTTTGGGTTAAGTGAAATTTGTTTATTAAGTACATCCTTGAACTAATAAAAGTCACCTAGAGTCATCTTAGCTTCACTCATGTTGTTGGCCTCTTCATACTACCTCTTTTATTAACGTACGGATATCCACTATAATTTTTTTTTTTGTTTTTCTTCTATTGTTGTCTTTGACACTTGATGATCATACAAATTTTGAGTGTTTTCCTTATGTACCCATTATATGTCAAAAGTAACATGTAGAAAGTTAAGCGACAGACACACCACCTAGAAATGCAATCCTCTATATGAGGATCATCCTTTAAGTGATACCCCTAACATCCAAATGAACTATGTGAGGGGAATCTAACTTTAATCTTCTTCTTTCATTTTTAATGAAAAAAAAAATCCTTTTTTCAGTTGGTGTCATTTATGGGAAAGTCCAAGTTTCTTTTTTATGGAAGCACCACATTTTGATTATTTTACTAACAAATTTTCTACCTCAAGTCATGAATTAATAATACAAATACAAAAATTACTATAATTTTTTTCACGGTATAAAAGCTTTAACCTTCATTTACCTTAAGTTATGAATGAGACTAAAAAAACTAAAATTACTGTAATTTTTTCATGTTTTAAAAGCTTTCATCTTCATTTTCATGAAGAAAACTAAAAACTTCAAGAGAAAATCTTCTTAGAAGAAAAACTATTTATCCTCTTTATATTTCTTCTATATATAATGGCAGTATTTGGGTATTTATAAAACTCCCGTTTCCCTATGTTTTTTCATTTATTAGGTCTAGTCACGTTGACACCCAACTCATTTCTAACATCTTTCACTCGTGCAAGATGAATTGAAATAGCTCAATCAATAACATCCAAGTCTATCATATTTTGCTATTAAAGGTGATCATTCATACATATTTCACTTTTAAGGGTCATTTATACAAACAAATACATTGTGTGATGAGCACATATGCAATTGAAGAGTTATAAACTTATATACTTGTTAGAGATACATAATAGCTGAACCCCAAAATTAAATAGTAAAAAGTAGTAACCATATCTCACTCTACCCCTAAGCTTATTTAGTTACATTTTTAATATATACACTCGGTCCCTCGAACCTGTATATTATATAACATTATAAATGTATTCATAATTATATTAACTACAATAACAATATAATAGATTGATTGGAAATATAACTTGTTAATATAACTAAAATATTTTTCATTTTGAGCTCATGTATTTTAGATTCAAATTAATCACTTATCAAATATGTTTCATAAGAATAAATTATTTCATTTTAATTGAAAACATATCAAAGTAATAATATTAGTTGTCAAACACTAGCCATGCGGTAAATGATGGAGAAATGTCCACCAAACCCTTTCAATCAATTTTTCTATGGGTTTGATAATTTCGGATTTTCATCAAAATTTGGTGATTTTCATATGGATATTTCAGTCAAGGCTTTGGTTAAGCCAGTTGGAGTTTGATTGGTCAAGGTCAAAGTTGAGAAAAAGAAAAAGAGTTTTCTTTTATTTCGCATAAAAGAAAAAAGAGATGTTAGATATATATATATATATATATATAAACAGTTTGTATTGGTGGGTCATGGTTATGTTTGTGTCATGTCAAAACCTTAACATTCTACTATATAGATCAACCCAAACCCGACATAAATAATAATCTAGTTAAAAACATAAATCTTTTAATTATTAAACGGGTAACACGCCGTGTAACCCCTTTAACTCATTTAATAATCAGTTCCTCCTACTTAATAATAAAGTTGAGTTAGATATTTTATTATTCTATATTATTAATTTCTTACGTAGACATCTTTATGTTCAAAAAAATAAAATGAGTTAAATATAATTTAAATAGTTTAAAGTTATAATTAAGTTAATCAGTACAATTATTAAATGAGTCAATTCAAGTTGACTTCGTGTTATTTAGGTTAATTAAAAAACTATCTATTTATTAAACAAGTTATATAGGTCCACACAAATTTGACCCAAAACCAATTATATTCAACCCAAACCACGAAAAATTTGTCATGTTCAAGTCACATTAGCAAATTGTATCAAAATTTATCATTGACCAATTGATTCGTTCCCAATTGGTGTCTCAGTTGATTCATGTCCAGCTGGTGCTATTTGATTGAGAGAGTAATCAACAAAATTTATAACCTATATCACCATGCATTAGTATAGCTTTAGCTAATATAGCATAGTGGCTCTAGGATCGTTCTCTGGGAAGGGTTTTCAATTCACAACTGCTACCAATTCAGAGTTAAATTGGTGCTTTTTCATTTCAAGGTTAGCTTAAGAGATAAAACACAAACTTTGGTTAAACGAGGTTTTGTTTTAAGCTAACTAAAAAGAAAGTAATGGAAATTACTTATGAATAAAAACATTCCTTGGAGGTTTGGGTTCATAGGGGAGGTTCCTTATGCAAAAACAGAGCTTCGGTGATTTGGTTCATTTCCTCGCATTAGAGAATTAACATATAGTCATTTCTCTAACCGGTGTTGTACAGATGTATCCTTTAAATGGATTTCAGCTCTAATTCTCTCTCACTAATGCAACTTGCAATGGCTCGTGTCTCTCACCTAGCATTTGCCATTCAAGGTGATCTTTAACTTTGGACTTCCCTTCTCAAGCTCGCAAAAGATAACTAATGGATGTCTCCTTGGAGTCCAAAAGCTTACCAAGTGTTGGCAATTCTAGAAAATCCTACCTTCAAGTCACTTCCCAAAAGCTCGCAATAGGCAAACTAGTGCATCTCCATGGACGGAGATCACTTGCCTTACCAAGTGTTGGCTCAAGTGAATTGAAGGTGTTTGTTTTAAGTTAACTAAAAACATAGAAATCATTAAAGGATCACACTTTATCTTCATTAAAGGCTGAAACCACAAAGCTATAAATTCTTGCACTTGGAACCTTTCCAGGCAACCTTAGCTCCAATGAACAAAAAGTCTAGCCACTCATTCTCTGAGAAAACTTCCTTAGAGCTTGTTTGGCTAGTAAGAAAAATTAAATGAATATAAACAATCAAAACAAGTAGGTAAGGTAGAGCAAAGGCTTTGTATTTTACTTACTTGCAAAACTGTACAAATGATGCATCTCGGAACAAGCTCCCCCCCCCTTATTAAAGAAAATTACAAACTATATAAAAAAAAAAAAAAAAAAGTTATTCACCCTTTTTTCTTACTTAAAGACTAAGGAATCCTATGATAGGTGGGTTACAA
>JAJJMI010021181.1:0-14614 GCA_022059035.1 Vitis rupestris | reverse complement strand
TAGAGATGAAATATATCTTACTTTGATAATAAGATATAATAGGGAAGAAGAAATCAGAGAAGAGTAATAATAATAATAATAATATATTGTAAAACAAGGACAAATGCAATGCAAATCAAAGTAGTAGAGATGAAATATATCTTACTTTGATAATAAGATATAATAGGGAAGAAGAAATCAGAGAAAAAAGTTGAGAAAGTTCAAAAAATGAAAAACAGAGAGAATGAGATAAAGTAAGAAATTTCTTTCTTACTTAGGGATGCATATTATAGGGGATGGGAAGCCATTTTATAGACTTTCCAAATGACTTCCATTAATATTCCCATTAATGAATATTAATGGAACTCATAAATAACATTAATGGTTCCATTAATGAGTATTAATGGAAGTCGTAAATAATACTTAATTAACATTTATTATAATTAATGTGGCGACATTCATTATTTCAGTTATAACACTCCCTGTTGGATGTCCACCACATTGAAGAATATGCTTCATTAAAACCTTACTAGTAAAAAACCCTATGGGAAAAATCTAGCGAAGGAAAAAGAGTATAATATTCTTATGATTCTTTAAGTTGCTTTTAGTATGTTAGGATTGTCTCATTAAAAACCTTGCCAATAAAACCCAGTAGGACAAAACCTGGTCGAAGGGAAAAAGAGTACAGTACACTAACACCATTTTACATGCATACTCCCCCTCATGTCGATATCCTTGAGTTGACGCATTCCAATTCTGTGTATTAACTTCTTGAATGTTGAGGTTAACAATGATTTTGTGAATAAATCTGCTAGATTATCACTTGAGCGTATTTGTTGCACATCAATTTCACCACTTTTCTGGAGTTCATGTGTATAAAAGAATTTTGGTGAAATGTGTTTAGTTATATCTCCTTTAATATAACCCCATATTATTTGTGCAATGCATGCAACATTATCTTCAAATAATATTATGTCACTTTTGATCGAAGAGAGTCCACATGATTCCCGAATATGCTAGATCATAGATCTTAGCCATATACATTCACGGCTTACTTCATGAATTGCCAGTATTTCTGAATGATTTGATGATGTGGTCACCGTTGTTTGTTTGATAGATCTCCATGAAATAGCAGTACCATTGCAATTAAACACATACCCTATTTGTGACCTATCTTTATGTGGATCTAAAAGATATCCTGCATCTGCATATCCAAGCAATTGTTGCTTTGATTCCCTTGAGTAAAATAAACCCATATCAGTAGTTCCACGAAGATAATGCAATATATGTTTGATACCATTCCAATGTCTTCGAGTTGGAGTGGAACTGTATCTTGCTAATAAATTGACAGAAAAAGCAATGTTTGGACATGTACAATTGGCAAGATACATAAGTGCACAAATAACACTAAGATATGACACTTCAGGACCAAGTAATTCTTCATTTTTTTTTCACAAGGACGAAATGAGTCATTTTTCATATCAAGTAATTGGACAACCATAGGAGAACTTAAATGATGCGCTTTATTCATATAAAAACGCTTCAAAACTTTCTTAATGTATGTTGATTGATGTACTAAAACTCCATTTGGAAAATGCTTGATTTGCAAGCCGAGACAAAATTTTGTTTTTCCAAGATCTTTCATCTCAAATTCTTTTTTCAAGTAATTTATTATTCTTGTGAGCTCTTCAGGATTTCCAACAAGATTTAAGTCATCAACATACACTGCAATAATTGCAAATCCGATTTCTGATTTCTTAATGAAGATGCATAGGCATATAGGGTTATTCACATATACCCTTCTTTTAGCAAGTATTCGCTAAGGCGATTGTACCACATGCGTCCAGATTGCTTTAATCCATACAAGGATCGTTGTAACTTGATTGAGTATATGCTACGAGGCTTTGTACTATTTGCTTCAGGCAATTTAAATCCTTCAGGGATTTTCATGTATGTATCATTATTCATGGATCTGTATAAATATGCTGTAATAACATCCATGAGACGCATATCCAGTCCTTCTGAGACTGCCAAATTAATTAAGAAACGAAATGTGATTGAGTCCATGATGGGAGAATATGTTTCCTCCTAGTCAATACCAGGTCTCTGTGAGAAACCTTATGCTACTAATCGCGCTTTATATCTTATGATCTCATTATTCTCATTGTGCTTTCGTATAAATACCCATTTGTACCCAACAGGCTTTACATCTTTAGGTGTTTGGACTACAAGTTTAAAAACTTTTCGTTTTGTTAATGAGCTTAACTCTGCCTGTATAACTTCTTTCCATTTTGGCCAATCATTTCTATGTTGGCATTCTTCAACATTTCGTGGTTCAAGATCTTCATCATTTCTTATGATATCAGAGGCCACTTGGAAAGCGAAAATATTGTTAATAACAATATTATTTCGATCCCATTTTTCTCCTATGTGTACATAACTTACTGAGATCTCACAATTTTTAGGTACTTGTACCTCTTTAAGGACTTCTCGTACAATATGTGCCTCTTCAGGGGCTTCTTGTTCAATATGTGCCTCTTCAGGGGCTTTTTGTTCAATATGTGCTTCTTCAAGGGCTTTCTACATTATTTGTGCCTTTTTTGGGGCTGTAAATTTATCAATTTTAAACTGATCAGTCGTTTTGATGGTCTCTTCTGGAGTACCAAGTTTTTCTTGGGTTCTTCTCTTCCGGGGAGTTATGTCCTTCTAGCCGACAAGTCTACCATGTTTCAAGCGTATCTTAAATTCATTTGTTAAATGTCCTATAGGTACATCAATCTATGCTGGAGAATTTGCAGCCGAGATATATGACTTTGTCATTTTCTTTGTATCAATGAATACATCTGGTAATTGATTTGCAAGATTTTTCAAATGAATGATCCTTTGAACTTCTAGTTTACATTGATTTGTACGAGGATTAAGATGGGTCATAGTAGATGTCTTCCAACTAATTTCTCGTCGTTATTCAGGAATCGATTTTTCTCCTCCTTGTGAGCAGACAACACATGAGTATTCATTAGGCGAAAAAATCTTTTAGTTCTTTAGCGGATGCCCATGTGAGTGTTCGATTATTCGACACATCATTGAAGACCTCAGGTGACCTAGCCTGTCATGTTAAAGGACAAAAACTTTTGGGTTGTTGAACTTCCGGTTCACGACAACATATGATTCAATAGGCTTTATAGTTGTATGATACAACCCAGAAGAGAAAGTTGGGAGTTTTTCCATTATAAGTTTGTGGTTAGATATAATGTAAGTAATGTAAAGATATTCTACATTATCTTCATTCACAGTTTCAATATGATATCCATTTCTGCGGATATCTTTAAAACCGAGCAAATTTATTTTGGATTTGCTAGAATATAAAACATCATTTATATGGAACGTAGTTCCATTTGGTAACGTTATGTTTATTCTTCCAGAGCCTTTAATTAAGTTTGTAGTACCAGATATGATACTTACATTAGCTTTTATTAATGTCAATTCGAGGAAATATCTTTTATCTCGAAGAATTGTGTGTGTGGTTGCACAATTTGCAAGACATACATTATGCCCATTCATCTTGAGACCAAATAACACATGGATTTTAGATATAAATAATATTAAAAAAACAAGACATAATGTAAATAACAAAAGAAAATCAAATGTAAATATAAGACATAATACTATATTATTTGATATATAAAGTAATATTAATCAATGTTAATTTTCTCATCATTTATTAAATGATCTATTTTTTCATTGAGACCTCCAAAGAAATCAATGTCATAGTAGGTTAGGTCTAATCCATCACAATCGGTAAAGTTCATCTCTATCTCTTTTCCTTTTGCTTTTGTTGATGCTTTGTAGAGGTCGACCAAATGTTTGGGTGTACAACAGGTACGCGACCAATGCCCCTTCATACCATATCTATAACAATTATTCTCATGGTTCTTAGGAGGTTTATCTTGTAAACACTTCCCATTTTCTTATTTTGTCTCAGTATTGTTCCGCTTTTGGTGGTGCAGTGAGACTCTCCTTTTCTGAGAATTTGATGAGTTATTATCATAAAAATCATGGTATTAAGGATTTCTTCCACGACCACAATCACGTTCTCGTTCTTGTCCACGTCCACGAGTTTGAGACAATATTGCATTCACTTCAGAGAATGATTCAAATCTAGTTGGACGAGACTAGTGATTTTTCATCAAAAGTTTTTTTTATTTATTTATTTTTAAACCTTCATGGAGATGATGACGAATGAAAATCAGTGTTTTTGGGCAATCTTGCAGGGATGCTTGATTTCCTTCTTTGATCATAGCTCCAAGATTCATTATATCAAAATGTATTTCAGCATCAAGGATTCAAGATAAATAATTTTTTCCTGAAATGTCAAGTACCACAAATTCGAGTTTTATGAGATTCAACATTGTCAAATGACTTCATATATATGACAAAACAATATTATTAGAATCAGTTATAATAAATTGATAGCATTAGTATAACTTTGATTATAAACAAAATCAAATAATTTGTTTATAACTTTTAATAATATATAACAAAACAAAATCAATAATAATATAAATATGTAAAATTTTATTATATCTAAACAACTTCAAGTTTAAGATATGAGAATTACTTTTAGAGTAATTCATGCTGATAACGTGTTATAAAACGAGGACAAATACAATGCAAATCAAAGTAGTAGAAATGAAATATATCTTATTTTGATAATAATATTGTGGACCCCGCATTCCGGCTCAATGCGTTTCCCACTCGATGGCGAGCTCGATTTTTATTTTGAAAAATGATTTTTATTGATTATTCGAAAATGACTTGGAGTCGCCACTTATTTTTGTTTTATTTTTAAAGGGTAAACAAAATAAGAAAGAAAAACCCTAAGTGTGACTCCTTATTTTGGAAAAGATGGTCTACGAAAAAACCGGATCGGGTTCGGGGGTCAGGTTACTTATCGGGAAGGTACGGTATAGACCGTAGCACCCCTCTAAGTCCCTAAAGTCGGGTCTTTACTAATAAAATGAAGCAATGATGGCAATGATGAGGAAAACAATGAATACTCGAATCGATCATGCACATATGAGAGTCGGAAAATACATATGAATTAACCAGAGTGAGAATGAGTGCGTACCTGGGCAACGAACCTTCATGCGCTATCAAGAAACATGGTTAGTGAACAATGAACAAGTATAATTAAACGCATATCAAGGAATAGAGTAAATCAATCGTGCATGTCAAATAAATCAATCAATCAGGCAATCAATCGAAAAATCAGATATGTCGGGCTCCCACCAAAGCCTGTTTATTTTTGCATGAATTAATTCCATAAATTCCATTATTCGGAATTACGGAATTAATGTTCATGTTTATTTTAAAATGTTTTAAAATCATGAAAAATTTGAAAGTGGCTCACCGAAAAGAAAATGACGGCCAAATTTTATTAAAAAGATGATTTTGGTACCTAAAACCCTAAGGATGAGAATTTGAAAAAAAACTAAAATTATTTAAAGGATTTGGAAATTGGGAAAATTATTTAAGAAAATGAGAATTTAAGAAAAAGTTATTTTGAGAACCATGAATGTGAGAAATCAATTAAGAAAACAAAACAAAGATGAAGAATTTGGAAATTTGACATTACTAAGAAGAAAACAATTGGAGGAATTATTAATAAAAATGATATTAAGGAAGATTATATTGAAAATCACGAGAAGAAAGAGTGGGCGAGAGCACGTGGCCTCCAGTTCACTGCCACTGTACTCACCATAATTGCCAAGCTTAGTCAATACCTCCAAGTGCTCGGTAAGAAACAGGTCCAAAACACTTTCATGATTATCTGATTTTTACTCCTCATCAAGTTGTGCCGAAACACCTTTATGCAGTAGTCCAGACAATGAATTCTGGCTGCAAGAGTGTCAGCAGCGAACTGGACTTCTGGTGTTGGAATCATTCAACGAATCCTTGCACTATCAAGACGAACTTGATAACCAACCACAGAACCATCTGAACCTGGTGAAGGTTCACAGCGCTCATCAGCAACCCTTTCAGCCACAGAAATAACCGCTATTCTCCTTGGTTGTGTGCATATAATGTTACAGTATCCACCATTTCCTGCTTCAATCATGTCATCCAATATAAATTGTGGGACCTGAGTTGTCTTTCCAGAACCAGTTTCCCCACAAACAACAAGAACACTCTTCTCCTTCAGCACTTGCAATATCTCACTCTTAAGCTCCGCTATAGGAAGTCCAGATCTAGTTTTCAACATGTCCTTATATCTTCCAATTTTCATTTTATTCTTGTATTCCTGTTTCAGATAAGAACTCTCTGCTTCTTTAAAATTACCAACTCTCCCAGGCTTCAGATCTGGACCAGCAGCATTTAAATTTCTATTTTCTTCAATTTGGGGCATTTGGAACTTTTTTTGGGAGAGAATTATCTGTAACATCAACAAATGCAGTAGATCCAGAATCCCCAGCATCTAATATCGAATTTACAAAACCAGCCCTTCGGTCTTCCTCACTATCTTCTATTCTGATTGATGATTCACCTTCCTTCCATTGTATGACAAATGAAGCATATGGTTCAGTAATTGCCAAGTGAATAGGAAGATCAGGAAACAGCTGATAAAGAGCATATGCTGCAACCGCATTCTGAGCATCCTCAGCAGATTCAAAAGCTTCAAGCTGGTCAGGAAGCTCAAGAGTAGTCAACCCTCCAGCTTTTCGGCTCTTACCCCTCCCAGTACTTTTACGCAGTACACTGACAGCATAACAGAAACCATTTTCTTTTCCAAGCACTTTGTTGAATTTCGGTGCTTCCCAGCCTGACCTCTGACATAGTTGATGAAGAACAGCCTTAGGAATTTTTTTGGGGGTCACCCTTCTTCCAGATACCCTCTAATTTCTCCAAATTCTTCCCACTAGATAGTTCTTTCATCTTTTCTTTATTTTGTAGTTTCAGGACTTCATGAGGCAAGACTTCACTGGATGGAGCATCTTCAAAGAAATTACTAAGCTCTACATCACCTGAATCCTCTTGTGCGGCAATCCTTTCCTCTAAAGGAACACTCGAGGAAACAGAATTCATTGAAAGCTCAGTGGAGCTGAAGCACTCCTTTATACTTCTATCAAAAGTTGATTCACTCGGATGCATAACAGAGCCACCTTCTGAATCCTGATTCCAAGCTGTTATCTGATAGTCCTAGAGCAGACAACTCCTGCTTGAGTTTGCGGATAATATGGCCCGCCTGTTCCTGGCCTTTCTTGTCCCCTTTCTCTTTAGCACTTAAAGCTTCCAACCGTGCAGCATGGTACTCTTTGGCAATTGTTTCATAAGACCTTGGTTCAGCAACCTTCTTGGTGGAATAGTCATCAACTGCATCATCTTCCCAAGTTTTAGATTCATCCTCTTCCTGTTGTGCAACATACTGCCTGATCCAATCTGCTTGAGATTGTTGGCGCGGATCTACACTATCATCATCCCTTCGCCCCTTGATTCTAATGGAAATTCCAGACACTTCATCATCCTCAATGTTACCTGAAGAATACACAGATGGAGTCCAATCTTCCCGTGCAGTTGATATGATTCCAATAGAACCTCTTTCATTTGCATGAAGGGAAGTCCCACTTGAAAACTTCAAAGGAAGTTCATTGCTTGACAAATTGAAGCATAACCAATCAAGAGCAGACTCAAATGTAGCACCTTCCTTGAGAGCAGAGAGAGCAAGCTCGATGTGATCATTGGAGAACCCTTCGCAAGAGAGCTTCTCGTATACAGAGCGAAGCTTCTTCGCCTTCTGCGCCTTGGAGAGAGTGTCATCAGCCGGAGCCGGAGAAGAGGGGTCCTACAAGTGGGACTTGATTCAGTGGTTTTGCATGCTTGAGAACCATTCCCAACGGAGAGACGATCACTCCAAGAGGTAACTTCATGCTCCCAACTTGGCGAGTCCCCATATATAAATCCAGGGGTCAAGGTTCAGGCTCTGAGGGTTTGATGGTAGTGATGGCACCTACTGGTGTGAACATTTGCAGCCCTGCAAACATCAATGGAGCTGCTCCATTTCTATCAAAACTGGCAAGTGGCATGAATGACTTACAATCAAAGGAGCGAGAAGGATGATAGTGAAAACGGGTTGTGAGTTCGGGTCCCAAAGGATGATTGTGTAGGGTCTATTAAAGGTGGATCCGTGCATGGGATAAAAGGAAAAAAAAAAAATTGGTTCAGAACATTGACTATATTTACCACGGTGGGTATGGTGTGGAATAGGAAGTGGGAAATTAGTGGAAGGGATAATATGAAATGAAAAAGATGCTTGATGGGCATTTTCGGTATTATGCTGAAGGTGGGGATAATGGTTGTGGTGGTGAAATAGTATGCATGAAGGGTATGGAGAGTGGAATGGGTAGAGAACACGGGTATGAATGGTGTCTAATAGGATACAGGTGGCTGGAGAAAGACGTAATGGGTGTTAATGTGGACTCTTATGGCCATGCATCAGGAGAAAGAATGGATGTGGAATGTGATAGAAAATGGGTATGCGGAGTGGTGAGGAGCATGAGGGAGGTGGTATGGAGATTTTAGCTCATGAAAAATGGGAAACAATTAAGTGGAGACGCATGGTATAGTGGGTAAGAGCATCCGCAATGCCGAGACCAATCATTCTGGAACCCAATTTGTCACAGTGGCGCCTAAGTTCGGACTCTGAAGGTTGGGTGGTGGACGTGGTGTTCATGAAGAGGTTTTGGAAGCCAGAGAACGGTTTGCTGTCAAGTATGGAGGTTGGGCTCATCATTGTTTCATTTCAGAGGTGACCTTCGAGGAGAAACCAGTGAAGATAATGATGAAGAGGCGGGAAGATTCGGAATCTTCGCCAAAGATGCCCATTAGAAGCTGCTGATGACCTTACTTCCCATGCATCAACTTCTTCTTCTGATTGATGGTTTCAGCAATGACATCCAGGATGAGTTTTCTTTGCAGCCTGGAAATCTAGGCAATATCTTTGCCCTTCCATAAATCTCAACCCATACCAGGCATTGATGAGACAAGTACTAGCAAACCAGAGCATCTCTTTGAGCAACAACAAATAGTGAAAGAGAAAAAAAACAAGAAAGAAAAGAAAATGGAAGAAAATAATGGTCACGAAAGATAGAGAACTCATGTAGTCTCATCACAAGATCAAACTAATGAGCTCAAAACGGGTGGGATGAAGAAAAAGATTAAATCGATTCACACAATCCATGTACGTGATAGCTTCAAATGAAACCCAAGAGAATGAGGTAATAGCAGGGCAAGCATGTCTAAACAGTGAATGAGAATCAAACACACAAAAAAAAAAACCATGAAAAGCAATGTGATAGGAAAATATCTACTGAAAATTGACCATGCCCACACCTGGAAGAGCTTCTTTCTTGCAGAAATCAGCAAACAGGCTCCTCGGTTCTTCTGCTATGCTTCCTTCTCACCCCCTCTAGCCGCCTCTCTCAGCTGGGTGTACTTCCGCTGCACCCTCCAAAGCTCTCTCTACCCTAAAAATATCTCACACCCTCATTCTTTCTCTCCTCCTTCTCTCTAAAAAAAACCCAAACAACCAGCACCCTGCAGCTGCCCTAAAAATGTCCAAACAAAAGCCCCTCACCTGAAAGCTCTCTCTGCCTTTTCTCAAAAAAAAAAACCCCATTCTGCAGCTAACCTCAGAAAATATCTCCCAACGGCCTGCCCCTCAGACCAGCCTTGCACAGCTGCCTCACTCCACTACCCCCTCTGTTTTCTTTTTCTTCTTTTCCTCTAAAGCTCTCTCAACCTCTCAAAAAAATCCCCCCCCACGGCAAAGGGTCCTCCTGCACCAAAAAGCACCACCCCCTCCCTGCAGCTGCAAGCCTCCACTACTCCCATGCAGCTGGCAGCCTCTGCTCCTCTAACGGCCTAGCAGATTCTCCTTCTAGAACCTTCTTAATAGGTGTAGCCCCCTCATAGGTTCTCTCAAGTCACTACCATGATTCCCTAGCAAGCCCTCAAGAGTCGACACGTGGCTAGCCAAGGCTCTTCCACGTGGCAAAAATCAGCTGCAGCAAAACAAGCCCCACATGGGGGTCTACAAATATATAATAATAGGGAAGAAGAAATCAGAAAAGAAAGTTGAGAAAGTTGAGAGCAAGGAAGAAAATGTCGCGATATTTCGGCGATTTATCGCCGAAATATCGTGTATCGAAGGGTTTCGACACGATATTTTATGGAGAAATATTGGTCCGACGATATTTCAGGATTAATCTCGATAAATCGGCGATTTCTTGCGATTTATTGATGATTTTGGCGATAAATCGACGATTTTTCGCCATATATCGCATGGTCAACACGGGTCAACGAAAGTCAAACGCGCTATAGTGCTGCTACAGTGCCCTCCCATTTGCTTGCTGCCGAGAGGATTTGAAGGTTCACTCGCTTACCACCTGGGCTAACTTGACATTTGATATATAACATGCAATCAATTTATATATACTTAAACTTATTATATAAAGAAAATATAAGAATATTTTAAAGAGCAAATTAATTATAATTATTTTATAATTAAATGCAAAGTCTTTTAATTAATTACCAAAAATATAAAAATTATATAATTTTCTTCATAATGTTTTTAATATCATTAATAATTAATTAAATATTAAAAAATTATATATATATATCATAATTTATTTTATATTGTTTAATACAATTGAATTAAATGGATCAAATTTTAATACTAATATATATTTTAAAATTAGACATATTATAATCAAATATCATAATATTAGGTTTAATTTAATAATAAATGTACACTTATAAAATTCATATTTTTATCGATGCATACGATAAAAATCATGTTATACATATATCAAAATTTTCAATAAAATAACTTTAAAATGTCTATTATATTTCTAATTATATTATTATGAGGTTTTCCTTACATTTTCATGAGTTTTTAACAAATTTAAGCTTACCGATATTTTTTTTCAAAATATTTGCCGATATATCTCCGATATATCCAATATATCCGTAAAATCGAAGTATCGATATATCCATGATTACCGATATTTTCATCCTTGGTTGAGAGAATGAAAAACAGAGAGAATGAGATAAAGTAAGAAATTTTTTTCTTACTTAGGGATGCATATTATAGGGATGAGAAACTCTTTTATAGGCTTTCTAAATGACTTCCATTAATATCCCTATTAATAAATATTAATGGAACTCATAAATAATATTAATAATTTTATTAATGAGTATTAATAGAAATTATAAATAATACTTAATTAACATTTATTATAATTAATGTGGTGACATTTATTACTTCAATTAATAATAATAATAATATAATTGGGATAGAGAAGGAGCGGGGAATAGGTCCCACCTCCAACTGGGCTTTGTCTCCCATCCCAAATACAAGTCTCGATCCGTTGTTTATGAGTACTAATCTTTGATTGGAGGATCCGGGTTCATGATCATGTGTAGTAGGTGCATGATTTAATGATAGATTATTTTTTAGTTGACTTTTTTGCCTCATCAGGTTGATCCAGTGAAATCAACAATAAATGGGCCGTGTTTGGTTGTTAGCAATTACATGTCTCCCAAATCCTTTGATCTTCTAACCATGCTTATCCATCCTTCAAATTATTAAAAGAGAGGTTGTGTTTGGGATCACTCCAAATATTATAATTACAATAATATAATTATTTTATTTATTATTTATAAAGTCATAATCAGGGCTTATTAAAAAAATGCCATAATTTATGACCTATACATTTTGATTTATATTTTAAAATATAATAATATAAGTTAAAAAGAAAATGATTGCATGCTTTTTTATTTATTTATTTTTTATTATTGGTAAAGTTTGAGTTGCTAAAATAGGGAGATCAAAACTGGTCAAGACTCAAAACATAATAAGACATGGGAATTTTATCATCTACTGTACGATGTTGTAAGTTTTAATATTTGATGGTGACGCCTAACAAATGGATTTAAATAAACTTTAAATTAAGGATTGTTTGGTAAAACAATTAATTCTTAAGAATTCAAGAGTGACTATATATAACTTGCAGTGAACCACTAAGTTGTTGTTCTCTGTTCACACACAGAGGCTGTAAGGCTTAAAAGTAAGGCTTGTGAAATGAGGGGTAAGGTGTCTTTTCGTGGGGAAAGAAAACAGAGCCTTCTATGAAAAGCTACTTTAACAGAAGTTATGTTTGGGCCAAGGCATCCACGTTTTTTCATACAGCAAGTAGTATGAAAGTGCCGTGAGTTTTGTGCGCTGTTGTGATTCATGATTTTTCCGCAGAATTAGGCGTTTACCAAGTCAATGAATCAATTATTCAAGTCCAGTGACCGATGAAGGAATGAAGTCATCCTGTTGTTTATATTTCCATTCTGATTTCCACTCCTAACTCTCCTTCAATCCACTCCCATGCGCTTAGCTTCTCAGGATGTATCTCATCAATTTCTTTCCATCTCCACTTATCATCTCAGTCGTCGTCATCATCTTCCTCCTCTCTCTCAACTTCCCAGAATCTGCATGCGCAGAAGATTTCTCCTATTCAAACTGCAATTCCTTATTTGAGTGCGGCAGATTGCGAGATATCGGGTACCCTTTCTGGGGACATGGCCGACCTCATTACTGTGGGCATCCCAAGTTCGAACTCCGTTGCGAGAGAGGTGAACCCACCATAGAGATCAAGTCCCAGAAATATCATGTCCTCGACATCCATCATGAGACTCAAATCCTAAAGATTGCCAGATTCCTTGACTGGTTCGATGGGAATATTGTTTGCCCTGAATCCAATGCAACAATGGATTCCGATTTCTTCAGATATACTTCCAACGATCAAAATGCCACTTTGTTCTACGAATGTGAACTTGAGTCTGAACCTCCTCAAACTCGTGATCTTTTGTGTGTGAAATATGGAAAGCAGGAGCATGCTTCTTTTGTCACAGATACAAATCTGGCTAATCAACTTGCAAGCAGATGTGGGTTTAGTGTAGTTGTTCCAGTTCTTCTGACTGCTGCTCAACCCCTTACGAATCATTCTTTACTTACAAACGAGGTTTTGGGTCAAGGGTTTGAGGTTGAGTGGATTATAGACGAAACACAATGCAGAGCATGTGTTGAGTCTGGTGGTATTTGTAGATATAACTCGACTTTGCAGAAGCGTTTCTGTCTTTGTGGTGAGTTCCGTGGCCAAGCTTACCCTACCAGTTGTCCAAATCCACCGGAGCTTCCACCTGCTTCAAATTTTGCTGAATCAAGTATGTGCCCCTCTTCATGTCATGATTTCTACTTGTATAATTCTTTGACTGTTGCCTGATTCATGCGCTTTTGGCGGGAAGATTCTTGTTAGATGATTAGGGTGATCTAATTTGATTATTCTTTTTAGTTAGTGTGCTTTTATTTAGATGAGTTTCTACTTCTAGTAATAAGAAATTAACTCTTAACATAATAAACACAAATAGAAGTCTATAAATCTTATACTACAATATAAACCTAATAGTCATATAATAAAATAGGGTAAGTATACTACATTGCAATTGAACACTCCTATTTTTCCAATTGAAGTTCTTTTGGGCATCAAAGGTACAACGAAAATTTCACCCTGTTTCCAATTTTGGACATTCTATCACTTTTCTTTTTCTCCCACTTTCCTTTCCTATTGAGGAACAATCGGCCCATGGATGCACACTCTATAAATTAGAGAAAAAAAGGCTCATCCAAGCTCGTATTTTCTATATATGTGTCACCATTGAAGGTTTTGATTAAATGCTAGAATCTGGATTGCAAAGTTTCAATTTGTTGTTGTTGTGCCTATAGTTTCCATCAAAGGCGATTCTATGATAACTCACTTCCAATTCATTTGGGTGCATTAATTTTAATTCTAGCATCTTCCTCACCAAACCACTTCCATCACCCTCTCGATGCATCTCAATTTTCCCCACCTCTTCTCTTCTCAGTTTTCATCTTAAATTTTGAAAAAAAAAACAAAATTATGACATGGTTCCTATGTGACAATAAAAATCATAAGTTTTGTAAGGGGCTAAAACTATACATGAAAGGGCTACCCAAAACTCCTCAAACCGCAACCTTCATTCCAATGCGGTGGACTGGGCAAAATCGAGTACTGGCTAGATGGCCACCAGCCCCATTACTGTGGGCGTCCGGGGTCCCGCCTGCATTGCCAGAATGGCGAGGCCACCATTGGGATCATGCACCGTAAGTACCGCATCATCGACATCGATTACAACGCCCAAGTCCTAAAGATTGGTACAATCAATAATGGGTCGAAAGGGGCTTGTCCTCATCCCAACGCAACCATTGACCCATCTCCCATGAGCTACACTTGAAAGGTGGAGAACTCCACCTTATTCGATTGTTGGCAGTATGAAGATCATCTGGGATCTTACTGGTTCACCTGTGAGATGGATGACCTTCAACGCCCATCCTACTTTGTTGTAAACACATCTCTGGCAAATGAGCTTGGAAGCAAATGTGCGGAGAGAGTTGTCATCCCTGTTTTGGGGACTGTCGCTCAAGCCCTTCTGAATCATTCATTAGATGTGGATGGACTTTTAAGAGAAGGGTTTGAGGTTGAATGGGAAGTAGAGGAGGAAGAAGAAT
>JAJJMI010021178.1:0-10257 GCA_022059035.1 Vitis rupestris | reverse complement strand
AGGTCGGGTGACATGGAATCATCTGATCATCGAACATGTGACCTCCGTGAATATCCATAAACATCATCTGAAACGGAATATGCCCCAGTATGGCATCGAAATGTATGATATGTCTAAGGTCGGGTGACATGGAATCATCTGATCATCGAACATGTGACCTCCGTGAATATCCGTAAATCTCAATCGAAACGGAAATATGCCCCAGTATGGGCATCAGATGCGCGACAGGTCAGAAATCGGGCAACATGAAATCATCTGTCATCGAACATGTGACCTCCGTGAATATCCATAAACATCATCTGAAACGGAATATGCCCCAGTATGGCATCGGATGTGCGACAAATCAGGAAATACAGGTGACGTCGAATCATCCCTCATCAAACACGTGATCCTGGTAATCCAAACACGGTCGAAACGGATCTAAACATCCGAGAAGTGTCTCCCAGAAGAAGATGCATGGCAAATATCTAAATGTCAACCGAATCTCAAACACCTGTCCACATAGAAGCCGTAGAAGACGATATCCGATCCCATGGCCTCAGGGTGGTCTTAAGACACGGGACGTAACGTAGGCTAGGGTGATAGGGTGATAGAAACGAAAGGAAACTAAGCTCAAATACCCGATGATCAAAACCCATGCCCTCATGTATGAAATGCAACAAGTATAGTAAATCCCGTGAGCCATGGACCCAATGGTGCCTAATGTGAACATAGTGTCGATAAGGAAACAAATGGAACAGAACAAACTGATAATGAGATATACAATGGTGATGTGAAGAGAATATCAAACCCGAAAATGGGTCACTGTAAGAAAAACTAAAATGTGGAATGAAACGATGAATCAGGAGTGAAAACAAGGGTGATGATGATGAAGCACTGAACATGAGAATGAGTGCTAATCCGCTCAAACCAAATATGCAGGGAAGTCATGTCAATAACGAACGCAATGATGGAATGGACGATGACCCAGAGCTCCTAAGAGAAAGTCACTCATCTTACTCTCAAAACATATGACAAAAATAAATACAAAGAATGAAGGATCCCGGGAAGCTCACATACGAACTCCCGCCAACTAACATGATCAATCAGATGACCCTCGAACATCAACATACACAATGATAGAAAATGAATACACATAAACGTTTTTTTTTTTTTTTTTTTTTTTTTTTTTTTTTTTTTTTTTTTTTTTTACATAAGTATACATGCTCTGAACGCAAACCAAGAAATCCCAAAGATGACATCAAAAAATGATAACATACTCTCAAATGTCAATGTAACATGAACTCTCTCTGATGATGTGACTTTCTCAAACTAAGGATCCCTGGACCAACGTCCGTAGGATAGATAGTGGAAATGACATGACTACCCTCCATGTAGTGAACTGAGGAGGATCACCACTCGGGGTGGAAGAAAATGATGTAAAAGAGAAGTAGATAGGATAAACAAAATGAGACGAATAACACAACCAATAAGGTGAGATGGAAATGAAGTGATGCGATCATATAGAGAATATAATGATGAGAATGCGCCCCTAGGTCCAAGGCTCATGAAACTCCTAAACAATGATGCATGCATACACTAAAGGGCCCCTAACCCGGTGAGAAAATGTGAGCAAGGCAATAAGAAAGAAAGGCTATAATGCGCGTGCGAGGCTCAATGGGCTAGCAATAGTCTATATATATCAGAAAGGGGATAAAGGGATATAGCTAACCGAAATGATGGCCACCCATCCTGCGACCATGGACTCAAACATAATACCTCTTTAGCTGATCCACATTGGTCGGCTCTGAGAACTGGTTTCCATCTAAATCCATCAGCCATGCAGCGCCCTCTGGAGTCAACTCTCTGATGAAATAAGGTCCGCTCCAACTGGGTCTGAACTTCCCTCTCGGATCTCTGATCAATCCTCTGATGACTCTCAAGACCAAATCACCTACATGTAATGGTCTAGGCTTGACCCGCTTTTTGAAAGCGCGGGCCATCTTCCTCTGATATGCACGAACGTGGTCCGCTGCTCTCAATCTCCTCTCATCTAGGAGATTGAGTTGATCAAATCGAGCCTGAGCCCAATCCGTCTCGGGAATCTGCTGCTCTAGTGCTACTCTCAATGATCCCATCTCAATCTCAACGGGTAGCACTGCCTCCATGCCATATACCAAGGAATAAGGTGTGGCTCCTGTAGAGGTGCGAAAAGAAGTCCGGTATGCCCACAATGCGAAAGGGAGCTTCTCTGACCAATCCCGAGAAGTCTCGACCATCTTCCGCAATATCCTCTTGATATTCTTATTCGCGGCCTCTACTGCCCCATTCGTCTGCGGCCTGTACGCAGACGATCTATGATGCCGAATGCCATATCTCTGTACTAAGGTGTCAACCTCTCCTCTGAAATGTACCCCTCTATCTGAAATCAACTCATGAGGGACTCCATAGCGACAGATGATATGTGATCTGATGAAACTAGCGACTCCAGCTGATGTCAATCTCGCATATGAGGCAGCCTCCACCCACTTGGTGAAGTAATCGATGGCGACCAGGATGAACTCATGACCACTGGAAGATTTCGGCGAAATCTTCCCGATGATGTCAATACCCCATACGGAAAATGGCCATGGCGAAGTAAGTGCATGCAACTCGGAGGGCGGCACGTGAATGAGATCTCCATGTATCTGACACTCGGGACATCTCTGGACGAACAGGCAACAATCTGTCTCCATAGTCAACCAGAAATAGCCGGTCCTCATGATCTTACGGGCCAACATATGCCCTCCCATATGTGGTCCGCAGACTCCGGCATGAACCTCTCGCATCACTCTATCGGCAGAGGCACGGTCCAAACATAATAGCAGCATCCCATCAGGTGATCGTCTGTATAGCGTCTCGCCACAAATCACGAATCTGGCGGCCAACTGTCTCAATGCTCTCCTATCCTTGGCCGTGGCGGCCTCAGGATATACGCCGAGTCTCAAAAAGTGATATATGTCATGGTACCAAGGCAAACCATCATCTATCTCCATATCATCAATCAAACAACAGTACGCAGGAGCAGATCTCGACTCGATCAATAACGGGCGAACAGTGGCATCGATAGGTATGGCAATCATGGAAGCTAGAGTAGCTAGGGCGTCAGCAAACTGGTTCTGCGCTCTAGGCAGATGGGTATATCTCAAATCATCAAATCTCCTGACCAGTAGCTCCAAATACGCGTGATAAGGCCTAAGCTTCACATCTCTAGTCTTCCACTCACCCTGAATCTGTCTCAATACCAGATTGGAGTCACCAAACACCTCCATCTGTCTAATGCCGAGCTCTAGAGCTGTCTCTAATCCCAAGATGCAAGCCTCATACTCAACAATGTTGTTCGTGGCCGGATGACGATCCGAGAATGCCAAACGAACAGATCTGGGAATGTGATCACCATGAGGGGATATCAACAAGACGCCTATCCCATATCCAGAATGGTTGGCCGCACCATCAAAGTACATGCGCCAACCCGATAGACTAGTCACAGCAGCGACATCCTCGTCTGGGAAGTCATCATCAATGGCTCTGCTATCAGAAACTGGTAAAGAAGCTAGATGATCCGCGACAATGCTCCCTCTAATGGACTTCTGAGTGACATAATGGATGTCAAACTCAGTCAGAAGTACCAACCATCTCATGAGGCGACCGACCAGGGCGGGTCTGTCAAACAAATATCTAAGAGGATCTAGACGGGATATCAAATGCACTGAATACTCAGTCATGTAATGTCTCAATCGGCGAGTGGCCCAAACCAATGCCAAGCAGTAACGCTCAATCATGACATATCTAGTCTCATAGTCTAGCATCCTCTTACTCAGATAATAGATGGCTCGATCCTTGCCCGAATCATCGAGCTGAGCTAACATGCATCCCAAAGCTACGTCTGAGACGGATAAGTATAGGAGTAGAGGACGGCCTGGTGTAGGAGGCGCTAAGACTGGAGGCGACAGCAAGTACTCTCGGATCCTCTCAAATGCGCGCTGACACTGATCATCCCAAACAGTAGGCTGACTCTTCCTCAAGAGTCGGAAAATGGGCTCGCAAATGTCTGTCAATCTGGCAATGAACCTGCTGATGTATTGAAGTCTGCCTAGGAAGCCTCTGACCTCTCTCTCTGTCCTCGGTGCCGGCATGTCAAGGATGGCTCTAATCTTGTCCGGATCTACCTCTATGCCCCGCTCACTGACCATATATCCCAAGAGTTTCCCAGAAGTCACTCCAAAAGTGCACTTCTTGGGATTCAGTCTCAATCTGAACTGTCTGATCCTCTCAAAGAATCTCTCCAGAGCTGCTAAATGATCTGATCTATCTCGGGATTTCACTATCATGTCGTCTACATAAACCTCGACATCCCGATGCATCATGTCATGGAAGAGCGTGGTCGCTGCTCTCTGATAAGTGGCTCCTGCGTTCTTCAATCCGAATGGCATGACCCTATAGCAATAAGTACCCCACTCGGTAATGAAGGACGTCTTCTCCATATCTTCTGGAGCCATCAAGATCTGACTGTACCCGGAAAATCCATCCATAAAGGACAACATCGAATGACCTGCCGTACTGTCAACTAGCATGTCGATGTGTGGAAGAGGAAAATCATCCTTAGGACTGGCCTTGTTGAGATCTCGGAAATCAACACAAACTCTCACCTTGCCGTCCTTTTTGGGAACAGGGACGACATTGGCCAGCCACTCCGGGTACTCGACCACTGACAAAAATCCTACACTGAGCTGCTTCTGAATCTCCTCTTTCACCTGCAAGCTCCAACGAGGGTGTAATCGTCTCAACTTCTGCTTAACCGGTCTGGCATGGGGCAGAAGCGGCAAACGATGCTGGACGATAGATGGGTCAAGGCCCGGCATGTCCTCATAGGACCATGCGAAAACGTCCAAGTAGGATCTGAGCAACTGGATGAGGATGTCCCTCTCATCAACAGATAAATCCGATCCGATCCTCAACTCCCTAGGTTGACCTGCTGTGCCGAAATCAACAATCTCTGTGTCCCCTACAGCAGGTGAAACTCTCTGATCAACGGGATCCGAATCGGAATCGGGAGATGAGTCATCATCTGAATCATGCTGTGCAATCTCATCATCAATATCAAAAATCTGTGATGTGGGTGAAGATGGTGCAGATAAAGCAATATCACGAGACGCAGGCAAATACTCAAAAATGCTCAAATCCATAGATGAATCATGGGAAACAATGTCAGAACGGGAGACGAACCCCGACAGAACGTCAAATGAAAGAGGTGAGTCCACAAAGTCGGACACTCCCTCAACAATGCCAACATGGCTATCAATCAAATCAACAACAGCTATAGCATCCTCAGCAATCTCCGGAGCAGGGGCAGTCTGGATCTCCTCAACGATCTCGATGAAGGACACCCCGAAAAGGTCAAAGGATGAAGCAAGCCCAGGCTGGATAGTCTCCTCAATCTGGCTCAGGCTCAGGGCGAGCATCTCGTCGATATACTCGTCATGTGGCACAGCTCCGTCTACTCTGTCGGTGATCTCGGCAAATGCCCCATGATCATCGATCTCGTCAGGGAAACAAAGCGTCATGAGGCTCGTGCGATCTGGAGAGGAAGGAGCAATCAACACAGAAGTCGAAGGGCCAGGGGCTCCGTCTCTCAATCGTAACTGCTGGACAAGGCGCTGAAGCTCGGCCTCCTGAGTGGTGCTAAGTCCTCCGATGATCCCCTCAGACGGTGCATGCGGCTCTGATGCCCTCACAAAATAATCAGCTAGGCTCCTGGTGTACGGACGCACAGGATAATAGAAGGGTGTATGAGTCAGTCGAGCCCTCACCCTCTCCCTGCGCAATCGCGCCATATAGAGATAATCGGCCTCAGTGGGGATGAACCCGAGTCCGAACGGTACATCGTGATCAGGGATGGCTATGAACTCGCGAGGTCCGTGCTGACGACGCCCTAATCCCATGCCGGGAAGATAGGACATGCCTCTCATCATATCAAGCACTACAGTGCTGCCATGCTGGTCAAAGGACATAGCGACGAAGTCCCGGCAAAAGTCCTCTATCTCAAGAGTCTGTACCTCATCAAAAGTGAATCCAGTCAGGAAAAGATCGTCATCGCTATGGCTGATCTGGAGCACGGGCTCAGCGGAAATGAACATGTCCCCTGCCGACTGTACGACGACTACCTGGCCCTCATGGATGAACTTCACTTTCTGATGAAGTGAAGAAGGAATGGCTCCAGCTCGGTGAATCCACGGTCGGCCTAAAAGCAGGTTAAAGGATGTAGGAATCCTCAAAACCTGAAATACGGCAACAAAAGTGGCCGGACCGATCAGCAGCTCGATCTCCAATGTACCCATGACCTCTCTACGGGTGCTGTCATAAGCTCGGACTGTCTGAGTAGATGGGCCAAAATCGGATGGTGCGTATCCAAGAGCGATGGCGGTGGCCAGAGGACAGACGTTCAGGGCCGAGCCATTGTCCAGAAGGACAGATGGAACTCGGCGACCTGAACAGCCAACAGATATATAGAGAGGACGTGTGTGGTCTGAACCCTCTGGTGGCAAGTCGTCATCAGAAAAGACGATACAAGTGGCTCTGCCAGCCGTCATCATATGAATGAGTCCCTCGGGAGTGGTCGTGGTATCAACTCTGATCTGGCTCAAAGCTCGAGTCAGTGCATCCCGATGAGTACTGGAGGACGCTAAGAGGCTCCAAATAGAAATACGAGCCTGAGTGCTCTGCAACTGCCTCAAAATCTCATCATCCTCTGCTCTGACCTCCTCATGGAATGACGTACTCCCTAAGGGTCTAGCGGCAGCGGCTGGAGGTGGCTGTCCCACTACTCTCCCTCCCCGGAGGACAACCTGAACGTCTAGAGTCTGTGGATCATCACTGTGTGGAGCCAAAACCTCCTCAACATCAGGGATCAGAATGAATGGCGTCTGAACGCTGTAGCGTGTGAATGTCCGAGGCTCGGAAGTAGTAGCCTGTACAGACGCTGTCTCAGGAAATAATCTGAAGGAAGTGGGCACCCGAGGCCCCAAAGACATGCTGCTCATCTCGTAAATATCCCCCAACTCTATGGGCTCTGGATCTATGTCATCCCAGCTCATCATGCAGATATGGTCATCAGAATCAACAAAATCCAGGAAATGAATACCTCCGTCTGGTGGAGGAACTGCATGCGTGGTATGGGTCGGTAGTGGGTTTTGGGTTACACTCGGCTGACCCAAGTGAACCAAACCCTGATCAATCAAGTCCTGGATGGCATGCCTCAGAGCGGTGCATCGATCGGTCTCATGTCCAGGCCCCTGATGATAAGCACAGTGCAAATCCATCCTGAACTGAGCTGGAATAGGCTGAGGTAGTGGCCGAGGAGTGAGTGCAGTCAACAAACCGGCCTCTATGAGCTTCCGAAGAGCCTGGCTCAACGGCATGCCAATCTGTGAAAACTGTCTCTGCGTCCTCAAAGCAAAAGGTGCAGAGGTCTGCTGAGCTCGAGGTCTAGGGTATGAAGGTGCGGGCCTCGGAGCGAACTGTGCAGCGTAGCATGGCTGTCCAGTGGCAGTATATGAAACAGGAGGCCTCTCAATGCCCTGAGCGGCATAGTAAGGCAGAGTCAATGGCTGAGCCTGATATGTCTGATCAAAAACCGGGGAAGGTGCCCGTGGCCTGAACTGCTGAGATGCATAAGAAGGATGAGGCTCGGAAAACTGTGGAATCGGCTGATGACGCCTAGGAGGCCTCTGACTGGATGAACTGATAGCACTAACATCTGTCGACCTCGGTCCTATGAATGGTTTCTTCCCCTTAACGTCACTAGGGGAAGAATCTGTCCATAAACCTCTCGAGATGCCGTCCTCGACATCATACAAAGCCATAACCAGAGACCCAAAGTCTGCGAACGGGACCCCAACCACATGTCTGGCGATCCTCGGCTGTAGGCTCCTCAAAACCATCTGAATCTGGTCTCTCTCTGATGGTCTGTCCACTATCTCAGCAATCTTCCCGCGCCAGCGGGAAATGAAAGAAGAAACGGACTCCTCTGTCCTCTGTCTCAGAGCCTCGAGCTCTCTCCTCGATACGTCTACGACAGTGTTAAACGAAAACTGTCGTAGGAACTCCTGGGCCAAGTCATCCCATGTACGGCGTCTCGAAGACTCCAGAGACGCAAACCAGCGCTGAGCCGCCCCACTCAGAGATAGGGGGAAAAGAGTGATCATCTGAAGCTCGTCCAGTCCATGAGCCCTCATCACGGTGCTATACAGTCGGAGATGGATGCGTGGACAACCGATACCAGTGTACCTCTCAATATCTGGCATCCTGAACTTAGCCGGCAAGCTGGCTACCGGCATACCCTCCAAATCATCCCATACAGCAGCTCCATCAGACACTCTCAACTGCCTCACACGCTGCTCAATGCGGTCCATGCGCGCATGTGTGTCATCAGCGATAGCGGCCTGAGCAACTACGGGTGGAGCGATCTCAGAAAGCCCATGTAATACATATGGTGATGCCTGATGCACTGAAGGAACGGGTGGGGGTGGTGGAGGTGGATGTGAGTCATATGGCGTCTCATCCTGAACTGCCGGTGGTCTACCCTGCTGACCACCGATCTCCTGCCTGAGGCTAGCCAAAGCCTCCTGGATAGAAGCCATGGCGGCCGTGAACTGATCGACCGTGACGAGCTGCTGATCCATATCTGGTGTATCTGAAACCCGAACTAATCTGCCCTCAACTCTGATCCACGAAACTATACCCAGACTGAGAGTAAAAACCCTGATCCTGAAAGTACTCCTCCTCTGCTCTGATCCACAAAGGTATATCCAGACGAGGAACAAAAGTCCGATCCTGGAAAGCACGAAGAACGGAATAAGGATATGACTCGGGGAATGTATAGAAGAAAAGATAATCTGAACAGGAACAAGCAAAACATCCAAGTGAAGATGAGCGGTCCGACCGTACTCAAACTCGTCCTGATCTCAGTGCACTCTCAACTGGAGACTAAACAGAGGGAAAATCGGATCCAAAACTGCGGCTACAGAGGCACAGAAAGCCCTCAGATGCACCCACGTGTAGGGAGGGAATCCTAATCGAAGGATCTACGGCTCAACCTACGAGGTGAAGGTGGTTCTAAATGGATATGGGTGGACTTTAAAATATCCCTAGCAGAAGCGATCATACCCTCCGGCGGTATGCAACCCTCTGCACGCCTCAGAAGAGACGGGGCGCTTCCATGCAAGGTGGTCATCACTTCCACACATGCACTACCTCGACATCCCAGGGGGTTTCCTATGGTGAAACCTCTCAAACTCTCAATGCTCAAAAGCCAACTAGAGTGCACAGTGAACGGTGTGGGTGCATCCGATAACCCTAAAAAGCTAAAACGAGAAATGAAACACACTGGTCGCACAACTATCCATGAAACCTAGCTCGGGGCTATACAGGTCTTCAATGATCGGACTCCAATCGACATCAAAGTGTCGCTCTCCTCCAGAATGCTCCCGTACATCGATATAGCCCGTCGCTAGACCCTACTCCTAATCTCTGGCTCGGTCAGAAAACAAGCACACAGAAGGCCTCACACTTGCAATAGTGAGAGCCGAGATGAAAGGAATGACCGAAACCAAGAGAGTTGGAGGTAGGGGGATAGAAGTGCAACCCACATAGACAAGCGGCATGCAATCAAGCAGATGGAGGGCAGTCATGCATCATACAGTCATGCAAAGCTCAGATATATCATCATGTACACACAAGATAAGCGAGAATACAACAATCGAAACGAATAGTGATACAAAAATCATGCTCAAAGACGATCAAAATAGTATATAAGTAAGAGAATCAACATGTCAAGCTGAGTGATACACAGTGGCAAGTCTATACATGTGAAGTGATCAGAACAATCATGACAAAATCGGGGTCAACGTGCTCAGCAAAGCAATAAGATCAATCATCAATAATCCAGCATGTCAATGTCTCAAACGAATATATCAATGAAACACAGAAGAAATCATGGCATCAGAATCTTCAATCAATACAAATCAATCAACACGATCGACGTGTCAAAGTCTCAAGTGGATATAAAATCCGAGCATGCATCAAATATCCTCAATGTGCAATCAAGAAACAGGTACTCACTGATCGACTCATCAAATGCCATGTTTGCTTCACTTTAAGTTCAAGCTTGACCCTCTAAAAATCCCCAGCGGAGTCGCCATTTTGTGGACCCCGCATTTCGGCTCAATGCGTTTCCCACTC
>JAJJMI010021176.1:0-10988 GCA_022059035.1 Vitis rupestris | reverse complement strand
ATCACAAAATTTTAAAATTAACTAAAGAAAATTTGCAGTTGTGGCTTCGTTGCGTGCATATTTTGGCTGGTTTAAATAGAGAGGGGCAAAAAGGGCTATAAGAAAAGGAGCAAAGAAAGAAGAATTGTTTGGATAGTTTGGATTGACTTCAAGTGATCGGTTAGGTTATGTTTGGTTGAAAAGTTTGAGGAACATGTGCAGAAAAGAAAATAAAAGAAAAAATAAAAAAAATAAAAAATAGATTTCAAGTTAAGTTTTTATATACTACTTTAAATTCATTTAACTTATTTAACTATTCTACATAAAAATTAAATTAAATAATTTTAAATAATTTTAAATTATATAAGTTTCTTATTAATTTTAATCATATTTCACTTTTTTTCATATTTTTCATGATAAAACAACATATTAGAAAATCATTTTTCTTAATAATTTTTCTTTTAACTATGAGAATCAAATATAGCTTTAAGATTTTATTTCAAGCTTTAGGATGTAGTTAGGGCGTTGTTGTTGTTGTTGTTGTTGTTCTTCTTCTTCTTCTTCTTTTAAAAATGATTAATTATGTCATGATTTTCTATTATTTATCAATTTAACTGTTGCATTATTATTAAGAGGATGATAAGGGCAATAATAAATTAACAAAATTTACAGAATTTTTAAAAACCAAAGAAGGAATTTATAATTAAAGGAGGCTTTTGAAAGCATGGGGTTGTACCACATGGGATGCCCATCCTTTAATTTTTTTTTTATGTAATTATTATTATTAATATATCACTTGCACTCATCTGATTTTATATATATATATATCTATAAATATTCAAGCAATATAAAATTTTGAGAAATTTTTTTAGCACATGACAGTATACAATTCTGTGCCACCTCGATTGATACCATAGAGCTGAGTCAGTGGGTAGCTTCTTTTTTTTTTTTTTTTCCCCTTCATTGTCTAATAGGAAAAGATGAGGTTAGTAATTAAACAACAGATTATTAAAGTGCCATGAAGTGGCGAGCTTGAATCATTTCCTTCTCTAGATCATTTGTAATGGTGTTTTTTAAGTTTGAAGAAGAAGAAGAGGAGCAGGAGAATTAAATGGAGATTGAGAAAGGGGCAGGTCATACCTTTATTCTTTCCCAGAATGGCACCATGGACTGCCGGCTTGGCTTCGCAGTCTCTGTTAATGTTCATGTGCTCCTCAACTTTAGATTTTACTATAGCCTCCACGACATGGAAGTAGTGTGCTTCTGCAGCTAGATACAATGGCGACTTTCCCTCCTTATTCGGATAATAAGCCATTTGGGGATCTGCCTTAATAAGGATCTCCAGCACCTCTTCTTGTTTGCAACGGTTTATCAGTGCCTCGTGCAACACTGTATTTCCTTCTTTGTTAACAATTCTCAGCAATGAATGCTCAGCCTGCTCTACATCTCGGGATGCGCCACTTCCAGAAGGACATGAATCCATGGCAAACTTAACGAAAGATAAATCTTTTTTTCTAGCAGCAATATGAAGTGCAGTGTCGCCTTTGGAGTTTGTCTTTTTGATAAGGTCTGGACACAGTCCCACGATGTGCTTGGCAAGCTCATGGTGTCCAAAGCTTACTGCTATGTGGAGGCATGTATTGTTCCGGTGACTAACTTGGCAGAGGACTATTGATTGAAGTTCCTTTTCGGAGGATATCGAGTGTAAAATTCGAATAAAGTCACCAACATGTCCTTGGCTCGCCTGCATGTACATTCGGCTGTCCATTAATCCCTCCTCCACATCTTCATCTTCATCAGCGGGAGCGTCGACTCCTTGTGTGGGAGGAGCACTTCCACTTCCTTGATGAAGCATCTTCTCGTTTTCTTCAATTTTCCTATATACTAAGAATGCGAGGTGTATAAAGTTTTCTAGCGTCTCCTGAGCAGGGGCGTCGAGTCCATGCCTCTCCTGAGCAGGGGCGTGGAGTCCATGTGTGGAAGGAGCACTTCTGTTTGTTTGATCAATCGTCTGATTTTTTCTAGCCATTTCCACATCTGCGGAGATTGACATGCGTGCTTGCATTAGCCCTCCCATGTCTGCCATGTTCGAATCTGCGCCGAGTTCCTTATTGATCGGAGAATCCCAACCTCTCACCTACACACAAACACAAGTTTACACAAGCTTTAGAGGAGGAGGAGTCCCCTTTCCTTCCATGCATCCATCCTATATTTCAAATGATTCCGGTGAGAGAATCTGTAGAACCCCTTATTTTGTTGCAGGTGGCATGACATGGCACGCCCTACTTTTACATCCAGCCTTGGAAGAGTACATCAGTAGTGGTGTCCCAACGTTATCCCTTTACCGTATTCTTATTGTAATTTCATTTTGAATTTTCTACTTTAATCCAATCCCAAATTCCCAATCTTCTATACCGACGCACAAATATATGATATACTTTCAATTCTTTCTGATTTTACATTTTTTATTTTTAAATTTCTAAATTTTTAATTTTTCAAAATTTTAAAATTCAAACAAAATTTAAAGTTTAGTCTTATTTAAAAAAAAAAAAAACTGATTAAGATCACCATTTCCATCAATTGGATGACAGTGAATCATTTAAGGCTGTGAATTGAACAAAGAGCAAGATTGCATTACAAAACAAGCATCTAATGCCTTTTGCTTTGGTCAAGTAAATCTCTAAGTCAATAAAAGATGTTATGATTTGAATTTCAATTACCTTTATTCTTAACTTCATTTTCTTCAATACTCCATGGATTGTGCTTACCTTGTTGGCTTTAACTTTCGTTTACCTTTATTCTTACCTTCATTTTCTTCAATACTCCATGGATTGTGCTTACTTTGTTGGCTTTAACTTTCAATTACCTTTTTTCTTAGCTTCATTTTCTTCACTATTCGACTTTTGCCATTTAAGCTCTTTTCCAATTTTGTATGGAATGCCAAAATTATATACTCTTTTTGCCTTGATTGATTTGCATGGTACGTCCTCTGTTGAGAATCAGAAGAATCTGAAATTGATGAAAAACACCAAGAAATAGAGGACGCAAAAGAAAATGAATTGCAGAAATTGAAAAATTGAAAAAACTACATCAGACTTGAGTCCTATTTATAATACATCAATGATACAATAACAGAGTAAAGAATAAACTGAAATAACAACTCTTCTAACTAACTCTTCTCATCTAACTTGCTTTCTATTATAATTCTTTCTTCTTTCTTTTTTAATTCCATGCTTTCAATATGAGATGTAACACTCCAACACCCCCCCTCAAGATGAACATGGATGTTAATGATGTTCATCTTGCGAAGAGTATGATGAAAAGGTAGAGAACCAAGAGGCTTTGTAAAGATATCTGCGAGCTGTAATTGCGATGGAATATGGAAGAGCTTAATAACATGCTGCTGCAATTTTTCGCGAATAAGATGACAATCAATCTGGATATGCTTTGTTCTCTCATGCTGAACTGGATTTGTGGCGATGGACATTGTTGATTTACTGTCAATATATAGCAAAGTTGACTATGAATGTTTGATATCCACGTCTTGTAAGGCATACAAAAGCCATTGAATTTCACAGGTGGTAGTTGCAAGAGCTCAGTACTCTGCCTTTGCAGAGGATCGATTAACTGTAACTTGTTTATTTGATTTCCATGAAATCAATGAGTTGCCAAGAAAAATTGCAAAACCAGTGACACTCCTTCTAGTATCAACACAGCCTACCCAATCACTATAAGAAAAACCCTTTAATTAAAAATTCGAGGAAGAAGGAAAAAAGAGACCTTGCCCTGGTGTGGCCTTTAGATACCTCAGTACTCGAATGGCTGCTTGATGGTGACTAACAGCAGGTTTTGCTAAAAATTGGCTAAGTACTTGTATAGAATAGGCTAAGTCAGGCCTAGTGAGAGTTAAGTAATCTGCCAATGAGTCTTCGGTAACCTGATGGATCTTCATAGAAATTGGTATCATTTGCTGATAACTTGAGGGTAGATTCCATAGGAAAGGCAGCAGGTTTGGATCTAGTTAAACCAGTGTCTTCAAGTATGTCAAGTATATACTTTCGTTGGCATAAAGAGATATCAATCTTGGACCTTGCAACTTCCAAGCCAAGAAAGTATTTCAGTGGGCCTAAGTCTTTAATAGTGAACTTGGCATCTAAAAAGGTCTTCAGCTTTTCAATTTCCAGAATGCTATCATTTGCCAATAGCACATCATCCACATAGACTAATAAGGCCATAAAAGAACTTTCAGATTTCTTAATGAACAGAGAATAGTCAGAATTACCTTGAACAAATCCATAGGAAAGAAGAGCCTGGGATAGTTTGGCATACCATTGCCTGGAAGCTTGCTTCAAGCCATAGAGACTCTTTAAAAGAGGACAAACTTTCTGTTCACCTTGGACAGCCAACCCATGAGGCAATTCCATGTATACCTCTTCATGTAAATCACCATGTAAAAATGCATTATTGACAGCTAGTTGATGAAGATGCCATTGTTTGATGGCAACCACAGCAAGTAGTAAGCGAATGGATGTAATCTTGGCCACAGGAGAGAAAGTATCAAAGAAATCGAGGTCTTCTTGCTGAGTATACCTTTTTGCCACGAATCTAGCTTTATGTCTTTCTATAGTTCCATCAACTTTATATTTCACTTTGAATACCCATTTACAACCGATAGTCCTTTTATTTTTAGGAAGAGTAACAAGCTCCCAAGTTTTATTTAAATCCAAAGTAGTAAGTTCATGTTGCATGGCAGCTCGCCATTCAGGGAGGCGAGAAGCTTGGGTGTATGATTTGGGTTCTAGAGAGTTTGTGATAGAGGTGAGAAAAGCTTTATGGGATGTAGACAGTCTACTAGTAGAAAGAAAAAGGTGAAGAGAATAGAAATTACCTTTAGTGGGAGAACAATCAGTTGAAGTAGATGCATGAGTTACATTTTGAGAAGAAGAGACATTACCACAATAATAGTCCTGCAGATATGAAGGTTTTCATTTAATTCTGGTTGATTTTCTGAACTGTAGGACTTCAGGGTTAGTTGAATCAGAAGTTGAATCCAGATGGGATGGAGAAGGAAATGTAGGTGAGTCGGATTCAAGAAGGGTAGGAGATTCAGAGAGAGAAGGAGAATTATTAGGTGGTGATGTAGATCCCACATTGTGATAGGAATTGAAGAAGGAGGTGGTAGAAGGTGAATATGAAAAGGATTGTGAAAGAGGAAACATAAAGGAATGAGTTTCAGGATGTTGGGGCAACACTTGGAAAGGAAAAATTGTTTCATGGAATATGACATTCCGAGAAACAAGGATCTTATTGGTGTTTAGATCCATGAGTTTATAACCCTTAATATCAGAAGGATATCCTAGGAAGATGCACTTTATGGCTCATGAATCAAATTTTTGTCTGTGACTAGTTAAAGTGGATGCAAAACAAAGGCAGCCAAAAACTCTTAAATGAGAAAGGTTAGGTTTTTTTGTTAAAAAGCATTTCAAAAGGGGTTTTATTTTGAAGTAGAGGAGTGGGAATTCTATTGATTATGTGGGCAGCAGTAAACACACAGTCACTCCAAAAAATTAATGGTAGATTTGCTTGAAACATTAAGGCTCTAACAGTGCTTAGTAGATGTTGATATTTTCTCTCCACAACACCATTTTGTTGAGGAGTTTCGACACAACTTCTCTGATGCAAAATACCATATTTATGATAGAATTTTGTGAGTAAGAATTTTGGTCCATTATCAGACCTTAAAGCTTTGACAAAAGAAGAAAATTAGTTTGCTACCATTTTACAGAAAGTTTTGATTAAAGATGGCATTTCTGATTTAGCTTTAATCATGTATACCCAAGTACACCTTGTGAAGTCATCGACTATAATTAAAAAATATCGAAAACCAGAATAAGAAGTAGTGCCAAAAGGACCCCATATATTGATTCGTTCCCAATTGGTGTCTCAGCTGATTCATGTCCTCTCAATGGTCCCTGACAGTGGTGCCATTTGATTCGTGTCCAGCTGGTGTCCCTTGATTGTGGTCCTCAGAAGGGAGTAATCAACAAAATTTATAACCTATTACACCATGTACTAGGATAGCCTTAGCTAGCATAGCATAGTGGCTCTAGGGTCGTTCACTGGGATGAGTTTTCACTTCATAATTGATATTAATTCAAGAGCTGAATTGATGCCTTTTCATTTCAAGGTTAGCTTTAAAAGAAGACATAAAGATGTTTGAAAAAGGATTGGTTTTTAAACTAACCAAAAATAGTAACTGATTTTACTTACAAAGAAAAGTGTTTCTTGGAGTTTAAATCACTAGGCTCAGGTTCCTTGTACAAAAAGGGAGTTCCGGTCACTTGTTTCTTTTCCTCGCATTAGAGAATTAACATATAGTTAATTCTCTAACCGGTGTGGTACAGATGCTTCCCTTTAATGGGTTCAAACACTAATTTCCTCTCACTGATGCACCTTGCAATGGTTCGTGCCTCTCACCTAGCATTTGCCATTCAAGGTGATCTTTAACCTTGGACTTCCCTTCTCAAGCTCGCAAGAGATAACTAATGGATGTCTCCTTGGAATCCAAAAGCTTACCAAGTGTTGGCAATTCTAAAAAATCCTACCTTCAAGTCACTTCCCAAAAGCTCGCAAGAGGTAAACTAGTGCATCTCCATGGACGGAGATCACGTGCCTTACCAAGTGTTGGCTCAAGTGAATTGAAGGTGTTTTCAGTTAATTAAAAAGATAAAAACCATTAATGGGTCACACTTTCTCTTCATTAAAAACTAAAACAACAAAACTTCCAATTTATGCATGAGGAAACTTACCCGACTTTTTTCACTCCAAGAGACGAAGAGCCTAGCCTCTCATCATCTGAGGATAAATCCTCAGAGTTTGATTGGCTAGAAGGAAAACTAACGAGAAAACAAAAATATGAAGAAAAAACAGAGCAAGTGCTCTGTTCGTCGGTTCCATATATATCTTCGGATGATGGATTACAAAACTATATATATAAGAGGTTATTCACCCTTTGTTCTTACTTAAAGACTAAGGAATCCTATGATAGGTGGATTACAAGGAGAGTTTGGGGATTTAGACATCAAATATCTAAAGCAACATATCTCAAAATGTTGGTCGCACATATCGGGAAGCTTCAGGAGAACATCGCGGCACTGTGCAAAATGGTTGCGAAACTCTTCGGGTGAGCGCTATCAGAGGATTCGGACATGTCTGACCGGGGAAGTTGAAACGCCCTCCTCTCCCATCCGGCGTCAGGCGCCGGATGTGAAATATCCGATCAGAGGATCTGGACATGTCTGACCGGACAGAATTCTGGGAGTGAGATATCCGCGCGTCGTAAAAGGGACCGTCTGCGTGTACAAGGTGTAGGGACTCCTCCCCCTGATGACACGGAGTGCGCATCGCTATCTGGAGCAACTCCATCCGGATTCCCCAAGATAACACGCGGCGCGCTCCCCTATCCGGACTCCCTCAGGGAGAAGCACACGATACTTGTGAACATCACACCCCGGACGATAGCATATCCTATTCGGATATGTTGTCCGGATCATTGACTAAAGTGAGCAAGCCTTGCTACGTCATTCCGACAGCTTGTCATAGCCCACGTTCCGCCGCCCTCCGATGGTATGTCCGGACACCCTGTCCGGACATCTTTGCCATGGATTCCAAAGAACTCTCCTCAATCTCGGATTGCTTTGGTGATCAAAAAGCTATCAAAACACCAAAACTTCACACAATTTGATTAGAATTGATTGCAAGGGTCCTTAATATGTTAATTGGGTTAAAAGGTGATAACTACTACTCAAAAGTGTTTAAAAGAGTTAATTACAAGCTATCAAATAACACTTTTTGAGTAGTAATCATATATCACAATGGATCAAATTAAAACTTTTATTAGAATTACTCTGTGATACAGAAAAATGAAGCCTTCTTTGCTTTGCTAAAGGACATATGTCACAAACATTTGTATGATCAAGAGTGATAGCAGAGTCAATCTGTTTGAAGGAATGGAATCTTGAACTAGATACATGTCCTAATCTACAATGCCATATATCTAAGTGTTTATGAATAGAGGACAAAGCAAGAGGAGCATAATTAAACTGAAATGAATTGCAGGTTTTAGTTTGTGATGAAGCTGGAATCAGATGGTAAAGTCCTTCTTTTTCAAGAGCAATCCCAATCATCTTCTCCATTGACTGGTCTTGTAAAAGGCAATGAGAAGCAGTAAAGGTAAAAGACAGATTAGATTGTTTAGTGAGTTTGGAAACGGATAATAGATTGAATGAAAAATGAGGAACACACAAGACATTATGTAAAAATAAGGAATCTGAGAGACATACAGTACCAATGTGTGTGGCTGGAACTGTAGTACCATTAGGAAGATTGATGGATGCATTAATTGGTTTAGGTGTAGAATGGTATAAAAGTGGTGAACAAATCATATGGTCTGTTGCACCCGTATCAAGAAGCCAATATGAAGTAGAATTTGGCTTAGAAGTAACAGAATTACAAGAAAAAAAATTGGTTTAAGTGTAGGTTGAACTTTACCAGAAAAGTGAGGTGGTGACAAGGTTAACAGCTGGTTGGACATTATTCTGATTGGAAGAATTGGGTTGAACTGAATTTGCAAGCGCCATTAGTTTATGAAATTCCTCTGGAGTGAAACAAAACTTTTGTTGCTCATTGCTATTTTGATTGGGGACCTCTGGAGTAATAATGGCAGCATGAGCAGAAGCCATATTTCTTTTTCCCTTTGGTCCATTCCAGCCAGGGGAACAACCATGAAGTTGAAAACATTTGTCCACTGTGTGACTGTTGTAGCCACAATGAGTACAGTGTAGGGTAGATTTCTTTGGTTTGTCCTTGAAAGATTGTGGTTGGTAATTTTGCTGATTGGATTGCTTTGCCATCAAAGCATGAGTCTCATTATATGTAGCAGAATTTGTGAGTTGCCTCTGACTTTCTTCTTGAAGTAGTAGAGAGAAAACCTTGGACATGTTTGGTAATGGAACCATTAGCAGCAATTGGCTTCTGATAAAGGCATAAGAATCATTTAGCCCCACCAAGAATTTGAGTACATAATCAGATTGCTGTCTGATTTGTAGAAAGTTGAAAAGTTCACAAGTCCATGTTGCCATCTTGCCACAAGTGCATGTTGGAAATGGCTTATAGCTAATGTACTCGTCCCAAAGGGTTTTAAAGGTACTGAAATATTCAGTAACAGACAAAGCAGCTTGACTGATGCAACTCAAAGATTTCTCAAGTTGGAAAACCCTTGGTCCATCACTCCTGAGATATATGACTTTAAGCTCATTCCAAATATCAACAACAGATACCACAAACAGCAAGCTATTTCGTATTTCTTTTGAAATGGAATTCATCAACCAAGAAAGAACCAAATTATTTGCCCTTAACCATGTTGTGTGTTTAACAAGCTGATCAGTAGAGAGAGAAACAATTGAACCATCTATAAATTGTACCTTGTTTTTTACTGTCAATGCAATGACTATCGAACGACTCCATGCAACATAGTTTTCTCCATTGAAGATTTCTGATACTAACAAAGCACCAGGATTGTCGCTTGGATGTAGGTAATACAGACTCGATGAGTCATCTGAAGGATTGATAGGAGACTGATTAAAAGAATTAGATGAAGAAGGATGCACAAGAGAGGGATTGACAAGAGGAGAATCACTAGAACTCATTTTCAAGAATTTATTCAAGAAAATGCAAGAAGCTGGAAGACAATCAATGCGAGAATTCCAGAGCAGAATTTCGCAAGGCAAAAGTTGAGAAGAAATTGATCGATTTAGGTTGCGAAAGCTTTAGGGTTTGGCTCTGATACCATGTTGAGAATCAGAAGAATCTGAAACTAATGAAAAACACCAAGAAACAGAGGACGTAAAAGAAAATGAATTGCAAAAACTGAAAAATTGAAAATATCAGATTTGAGTCTTATTTATAATACATCAATGACACAATAACAGAGTAAAGAATAAATTGAAATAACAACTCTTCTCATCTAACTTGTTTTCTATTTTAAGTCTTTCTTCTTTCCTTTTTAATTTCATGATTTCAATATGAGATGTAACACTCCAACATCATCATCCTCCAAGTCCTTTTTGATTTCGACGCAATCATCGGTGCTCCCATCGGAAACATCCTCTAGCGAAACCTGGGGATTCTCCGGCCGGCAAGAGGACTCGATGGGCGGAGGTGCTCTTTGGGACTTTTTGAGGGCTCGGGAGAGCTTGAAGGAGTGGTTGTCCCACTCGTCGTCGGAGATTTCCGTGAAATCGCGTTTCATGAAGAATTTGGAGTAGAGGAAACCCTAGATGCTGCAGAAAATCGTGGAGATTAGAATGAGGAATTTGAAAGAGAAGGTGGAAGAAGCGCCATCGAGAGTTGGGAATCAGAATATGAGGAAAGTTGGAGAGCACGGGCGTTTGGAGAAATTCGGCGCGTTGGATTGTTTGATTCCACTAGTTGGAGCTTCTCCTCTTAATAAATCAGCCATAACTGAGCCTTTCTTGCTATATAAAACATTTACTTGGGATTTTAAACATGAAAAGTGTGACTAATAGAAGGAATTTCAATTTTTTTATTTATCTAAAAAAATTAAAATATATATATTAAATAAAATTTATATTATAACTTATATCTTTTAAATTTCCTTGTCCTTGTTACATTAATATATTTTGTTCTTGTCAAGGCATTATAATTCCGTTATGCATCTAATTTGTGACATAATTGATAAATTATAAATATATATTATATTATAAGTGAATTAAAATAGAATTACTATAAATAAGTTAATCTTAATTATCTTATTATATATTTTATTTATTAATTAAATAAAAGATAAATATAAATTCATAAATAAAATTATTAATATTGTTAAATAAAAAATACTTATTTAAATATCATTATTTCTTTTTTATCCCTCAGAATATTCAAACTAAAAATATCAGGTTATACACCAGCAAATACATCTCACCAAAAGTTAA
>JAJJMI010021174.1:0-12945 GCA_022059035.1 Vitis rupestris | reverse complement strand
AACATAATATGAATAGCTAAGCCCATTTTTTGGAAGTGTTCCATCATGTGAAAATAAAATAAAAAGAAATAAAAAGAAATTCTAATTTAACCCAATCTTTGAAAAGAAACCTAAATTGACCCATTAACTAAACTTACACAGCATACAAGGGATTGCTTCCAAAAACCATCATCATATTTCAACAATTAATTAATAAATGATAATAGTAAAACATTATTCACCACCAATATCATCAAAACTAAACTTAGACATTCACCACCATACAATTTTGGGTTGAAGCTATTAATACTTCTTGTTACACTACTAATACGGCTTTTCTTAGGCTAGGAACAAAGAAGGCATCTTATGAATTGTGGACTGAGAGAAAACCTAACCTCAAGTACTTTAGGACATTTGGTAGTAAGTGCTACATACTTCGAGATGAGGAAAACCTAGGCAAATTTGGTTCAAAATCTTATATAAGTATCTTCTTAGGGTATTCCAATAAGAGTAAGGCCTATAGGATTTATAATAAAAAATTCACAAGTTATCAAAGAATCCTTGAATGTAGTATAAATGACACTGGGTATGATCAAGATGAAAATGAGGTCATTGTGAGAAATAAAGCTAGGCTAGTAGCCTAAGGATATTCTCAAATAGAAGGGATTAATTTTAATGAAACCTTTACTCTTATAGCTAGGTTAAAGTCCATTACAATACTCCTAATCATTATATGTTCTTTGAAGATGAAACTTTTCCAAATAGATATCAAGAGTGCTTTCCTAAATGGGATTCTAAGTGAAAGGGTTTATGTTGAGCAACTTAAGGGTTTCGAGGATCTGAAATTCCTAAATCATGTTTATAGGTTAAAGAAAGCCCTATATGGATTAAAGCAAGCTCTTAGATCTTGGTATGAGAGGTTCATGTCTTATCTTTTGGAGAAAGATTATGAGAAAATGGGAGTTGATAGAACCTTATTTATCCATACGCCTAAGTCTGAGTTATTA
Source organism: Vitis rupestris (assembly GCA_022059035.1). NCBI lineage: Eukaryota > Viridiplantae > Streptophyta > Magnoliopsida > Vitales > Vitaceae > Vitis > Vitis rupestris. Next base: position 11,959 of record JAJJMI010021174.1, on the reverse strand, counting down.
GTGGCCCCGATTTATGTTGATGATATTGTTTTTGGATCCATCTCAAGTGACCTTGCACTTAGCATTGTTGAACAAATGAAAACTGAATTTGAAATGATTATGGTTGGTGAATTAACTTTCTTCCTAGAATTGCAAATTAGACAACTAAAAGATGTCATCTTTCTTTCATAGTCTAAATATGCTAAGGAGTTAGTAAATAAATTTGGTCTTGAATCCATAAAGCATTCTAAGACACCCATGAGTATTACAACCAAGCTTAGCAAGAACACATCTTAAAAAGATGTTGAGCAAAATACTATAGAAACATGATAAGAAGTTTGTTTTACCTCACTACAAGTCGTCCAAACATATCCTTTAGTGTTAGAGCCTATTCTAGATACCAAGCAAACCCCAAAGAGTCACAATTAAATTCTGTTAAAAGAATTATATGTTATATTAGTGGGACTTTAGTCTATGGACTATTGTATCCTCATGATTCTTTTTTTTTTTATTATTATTGGATATTCTGATACTAGTTGGGCTAGAAATGTAAAGATAAGAAAAGCATTTCAGGTGCTTATTTTTTCATTGGTGATTGTCTTGTGGCTTGGCTTAGTAAGAAGCAAAATTTGATCTCCTTATTCATTTTTAAGTTGAATACATTGTTGTTGGGAGTTGTTACACACAATTCCTATGGATGAAACAAATGCTATGTGACTATGGAATCGAGTAAGTGATTCATGCCTAATTGGTGTCTCAGCTGATTCGTGTCCAGCTGGTGCTCCTTGATTGAGGGATTAATCAACAAAATTTATAACCTATTACACCATATACTAGGGTAGCAAAGACAAAGCTACTATAGCATAGTGGCTCAAGGATCGTTCACTGGGATGGGTTTTCACTTCACAAATGATATCAATTCAAAGCTGAATTGGTGCCTTTTCATTTCAAGGTTAGCTTTAAAAGAAAACATAAAGACGTTTTGAACAAAGATTGGTTTTAAACTAACCAAAAATAGTAACTGATTTTACTTAAAAAGAAAAGTGTTTCTTGGAGTTTAGATCACTGGGCTCAGATTCCTCATACAAAAAGGGAGTTCCGGTCACTTGTTTCTTTTCCTCGCATTAGAGAATTAACATATAGTTCCTTCTCCAACCGGTGTTGTACAAATGCTTCCCATTAATGGGTTCAAGCACTAAATCCCTCTCACTGATGCACTTTGCAATGGCTCATACCTCTCACCTAGCACTTGCCATTCAAGGTGATCTTTAACCTTGGATTACCCGTCAAAAGCTCGCAAGAGGTAACTAATGGATGTCTCCTAAGAGTCCAAAAGCTTACCAAGTGTTGGCTATTCTAGAAAATCCTACCTTCAAGTCACCTACCAGAGGCTCGCAAGGGGTAAACTAGTGCATCTCCATGGATGGAGATCACTTGCCTTACCAAGTGTTGGCCCAGGTGATTAAAAGGAGTTTTAAGTTAACTAAAAAGATAAAAACCATTAACGGGTCACACTTTCTCTTCATTACAAACTAAAACAACAAAACTTCCAATTTATGCCTGAGGAAACTTACCCGGTTACCTTCACTCCAAGAAACAAAGAGCCTAGCCTCTCATCCTCTGAGAAAACATCTCAGAGAATGTTTGGCTAGCAAGAAAATGAAAATGAAAGAGAAGACAAGAATATATAGGAAAAACAGAGCAAGTGCTCTGTATTTTTCTTCCTTCCCAAAACTGTACAAAGGATCTCCTTGGAACCACAACTCTAACACCCTCCTCGGGCTCCCTTTTAAACCAAAAATTACACTTACAGCTATTACATGATATTTTACCAAATTCCTAACTTAAAAACTAAGGAATCCTATCATTGGTGACTTACAAGGAGAATTTGGGCATTTAGGCAACAAAAATCTAATGAAAAATATCCCCAAGTGTCGGTTACAAATATCGGGAAGCACTCAGGACCACTTCGCAGGTGACAAGTGAGGTCTGCGAAATTTCGCAGGTGCACAAGAAGGGTTGCGAAATTTCTTCATAGCAACCAGCTGCTTCAACACCTTTGCAAAGTGGACTTCCAACTTGAGGTGTTTGGCTTCCATCGCGGCGTGAAGCTTCAGGGGAACTCCATAGCACTGTGCAAAAGTGTTGCGAAATATCTCGCAACAAAAGGCTGAATCCGCAGCACTTTTCTGACTCCTTCCTTCAGCTTGGAGCAGTTGTCTTCCAATGGCTGTAACTTTCTCATTTCAGATCCAAATTGCACACGGTTTGAAGCATTGGATTGTTGACTTCCTAAGCTTTAAAATGACATATAGCATGAAAAAATTGGACATCAGGAAGTGCTCCAAAAGTGGCTGCAGTGACTGTCATCAAGTATGCTTCCTCTGTTTTCTTCACTCTGTTTTTTCCTCTTTGCTTTTCTCCTTGCATTCCGGATTTGCTTATGGCAAAGGACTTCAAAGCTTTGATTCTTCATTCCTCTAAGCTTCCCATTGCTTGCCAAGGATTCCATAAAACTCTCCTCAATCTCACAATGCTTTGGTGATCAAAATACTAACAAAAACACCAAAACTTACACATTTTGATTAGAATTGATTGCAAGGGGCCTTAACATGTTAATTGGGTTAAAAGGCACTAACTACTACTCAAAAGTGTTTAAAAGGATTAATTAGAAGCTATGAAATAGCACTTTTTGAGTAGTAATCAGTAAGGGACCATGAACATACATTGTGACAACTCTAGTGCTATCAACATCTCCAAAAATCTCGTTCTTCATTCTCGTACTAAACATATTGAAATTCATCATCACTTTATTGGGGATTTAGTTGAAAATAAGGTTGTTACTCTAGAGTTTGTCCCAACTGAACATCAATTGACAAATATCTTTACTAAACCCTTGGATTCTCTTAGGTTTGAATTTCTTAGGAAATCTTTAGGCATGTGCTTGATCGATTAAGATCTTTTTTGATAGGCTTCAAAGGTTTGTTTCTTATTGTCTTGTTTTTGTTTTTGTTTCTGTTTCCTTTGGCCTTATTTATATCATCTTTAAGCATATGATTATTGTTTACTTACTTGCCTTATTAGCATGATATGTAATATCTCGAGTTTATGACCTAATGAAATATATTAAATGTACAAGATTTGATGTTAATTTTCCTTAGATATTTGTTAATCACTATTGAGGCACATGATTCTTGATAATTAATCTTTGTGATTGATTAAGAGGAAGACTTCTTAAGTTTACCTAATAAAGTAGACTTTGGTTTCTTTGGAAGGATCAATTATCATGCCTAAATCTTATTATCCACATACCTTGTTTGACTAATATTATTATATTGTTTTTCGAAGTGAGTCAGTGCAAAATTTGAATCCTTGGCCAAGTTCAACTCTTATATACTTTCTAAGATTCATTCATTAAATTTATGCTACTCACTTACAACATTTGGAAACACCCTTAAAGTGGATACAAAGGCAACCGTGAATAAAATAAATAAAAACCAAATGTGATCATGGTATATGATGCATCCACTTTCAAAAGAAAAAAGATGATATCAAATTAAAAGGAAGTTAAGTTGTGTTGTTTATAGATTAACAAGACTATGTTAAATAGAAATCCAATGGTCTTAGAACAAACAAACTGGATATGATTTTAATTTGACCAAAGACATGACTTGATTTCTTCAAAGAGATCAATTTTGAAATATAAAACTAGACATTAAGTCGTATTCCCTTGAATGTCAATACTTATGTTTCTATGTTGATCATCTTATACATTGACAATTATACATTGAGTTTCTAAACTAAAATTGGGATTAACTTTGTTTTTTGGAGCTAAAACTTCATTCTTGTTTTATTAATCTATATTATCTAGCCATTTTACTTGATATATTACTTTTCAATCTAATTTTACAAGTTTCTGCACTATCATTATACCCTATGATATTTTGAAAAATACACACACACACACACACACACACACACACACACACACACACACACACACACACATATATATATATATATATATATATATATATATATATATATATTCTATCTTGATTTGTTTTTGGGATTCTAAGCTCCTTGAAAGTTTTCTCATTTAAACTTGGTTACTTCTGTTCTACTTTGAATGCTTGAGTGTTGTCACCAGCGCTCAAGTGCTCCTTTCCTTCGCACCTATCACTTAAGTACTATAAGTTACATCCAGTGTCGCTTCAAGTGGTAAGGCTGCTCAAGTGCTCTTTGAGTTGTTACCAACAATGATTCCAACGCTCGTGATACTTGAGCGTTAATTTGCATCCAATTCTCCCGCAAGCTATTTAAACCCTTCCAATGCATCATTTCTAGTTAGCTTGAGTGCTTTGGGTTCTCGTCTTTCATCTATTTGAGGTCATTCTACTTTTCTTTATGCATTTTCATTCATATAGTATTGTTTAGGACTTCATTTAGAGCATTTATAGTGGCTTACTTTTCTTTCTTAGTTTCCTTCATTTTTTTTGTGCTTTTGTGCTTATAAGCATCTTTATCGTTGACTTCACCAAGTCAATATGGGTCTTTGCTACCTTCTTTACCTATTCTACCTTTCTTCTCATCATACCCAGACTCATCGATCAACTGCTCATTTCATTCATTTGATTCTTAGTGGTCAGTAGTTTGATATTTGCTATGTCATTCTTGATGTTATGACTCCTTATCATGGCTCATCCTACCACATGAAAGCTCTTTCTTTTGCCTTTCTTATTTCTTGGCTATTAGAGGACATTGAATTCAGGTTTGATCCTTCACGAGAGGCTTAGATGTCTCATGCTTTCATCGACGTGAGCTCTTGATCCAAGCACTATAGTCATGTGTATGGTCCAATGGTCCCTCGGGCTTAAGAAGTTGCTCAAGAGGCCTTATAAAGAAAGACGAGGTTAGGGAATGCTCCAGTTCTAAAGTCTAACTTTCCCAAGCCTGCATTGCATTATCATTCTAGTAAAGGTCATGAAGGACCTTCTCACTCATCTGCTCAATCTTCTACTTCTGCCAATCCTACTCCACAAAAGCTAATGGACTCGACGAGCTTCCACTTGCGAACGGATGCTCATGACCAGGCTATCGTTGATTTAGGGACTCAACTCCATGAGATTTAGGGCCAATTCACATACATCATTTCTTAGATCCACTCATAGGGAGCATTGAGTTTGGCTCCACGTCCCCCTTCCCCAGATGCCTAGTTTTCATTATATATATATATATATATGAGAGAAGGAAATAGAGAGGAAAAATGAAAGGAATAACAAAAATAAAAAAATTAATTTAAAATTAATAAATTATTTTTATATGCTATTTTGAACTCATTTTAATTCTTTTTTTTTTTAAAAAAAACTTTCTAATATAAAAATTAAATAATTTTAAAAAATATAAAATTTTATTTAATTTTAATTATATTTTATTTTCTTTGATATTTTTCATGATATAATTAAACATAAGAAAACCATTTTTGTTATTTTTTTTTCCTTTTTTAATACTTTTCTAAAACCAAACATAACTTAAAAGTCATCTTTGAAGAATTATTTTTAAAAACATCATCAAATGTTGCCTTAATTCATCAAAATTTATTTGTTTTTTTTAATTGTTATTTAAAAATCATTGCAAAATACACCCTTATTCTCCCATGCGATCCTCCAAGTTCAACTCCTGTACGCCGTATGCACTCTGTGGATGACAATGAGCTAGAGACTAAAACGTCATAATCTTGTCCCACAAACCGTGTGTGGACGACCCCCATTTGGGGCTCCCTTTTCATGCAGGTTATCTTTGCCTGATGTCACAGTCCAGGAAGGCCACGTGTCGCCTCGTGGTCAGAGAATCAGGTAGTGGAATTGAGGAGCAAATGAGAATTGGACACCTGGGGGAATATTGAGTAGATGAGCGTTTTTCTTGCACGGAAGCCGTTAGAGAGAAGAGAATATTCTGGAACTTGGGAGGCAAGGGAGAAAAAGGAAACTTCAGAGAGGAAGAATCGGAGGGTGGAAGTTTGGGGTGGAGATTTTTTTTTGGGAGACGAGAAGCAAGCTAGAGGGTTGAGAAAGAGAAAAGAGAGGATTCAGTTTTGAGAGAGTTCAACTTGGAGGGGCAAGCTGCTACAGGGGAGGGTATTCAGTTTTTTTTTTAGAGAAGGAGGATTGGCTAGCTTGAGGGGAAGTCTTGGAGAAGAGAACAAGCGGAAGAGAATCAGAAAATCCGTTTACCCTCATTTTCTTAGTCCAGGTATGATTTCAACCTGTTTTACACTTCCCGTGTTGAACTGTTCTCCTCTGGTTTTTGTTGTTTGTGGGTTCCTCTTGACGCTTGAAGACTACTTGTGCATTTATCTGTTCTGGAATGCTTTGAGTATAGATCCATTACTGCTTTTGATTTTTGGGGATCATGCCCATGTTTCCTTTTGATTCCACCTATACCCCTCCCATTGACATTTATGGAATGGGGTGAGACTTAACAGCCTTCCTTTTTTTTATACATGCTCTATTTTCTCCTCATATTTTCTGTTTAGTCTTTTTTGGAATATTGAGTATCACATTTGGACTGGTCATCTGGGTCGAGGTGCTTCTGGGAAAGCTCAGGTCGGTCTCATAGATGCAGCTGTAGGAGAAGTTAAGAAGTGGAGCTTTATGGAAGCAATACGCTACAGCCTGAGTTTGCTATTGTTCTTCTATATGATGTTGATGTTGAGCCAAGAGCATTTGTTGAGGACATGACTGAGAGTTGGAATGAAAAGAGAAAAGGCCAGTAAAAGCAAAAGGGAGAAACGTGTTTCACTTGATAATCTGGAGAATATGAAGAAATATTACTGGTTGAAGAAACAGAGGCTGCATGCTGGGTTGTGGATGAAAGAGACTGAGAATCATGAGGAATCCAAGTTGGGTATTTGGCTACGGGGGGTGGAGACGACATTGATAGGTTGCTTGATAGCTGAAATTTTTTTTATGCTGGTAATAATGATTTCAATAGCTTGAATGTTCTGAGCTCTTCTGAGTTTAAAAGAAGCCTGATGGTTGGGAAACAGTATCAAAGGCTCAAGACGAGAATATATGGGAGATGTCACAGAGGGAAGAAGATATCCTCCTTCAGAAATTCGAACATAGAATCGCACACTGTAAACTCCAGGTATCGAGTTTCATTAAGACGCGCGTGTTCAGCCAGAGGAGACCCATCAGCCATTTTCAGTTAACTGTTTTTCCCCTCAACCTGAAACTGATGCCATATTCCCTAAACAGCCCCTCACTTGACCCGTTTTTAGTTCCTTTGCACCATAGACCTCCACGTATAATTTCTCCATGCATGGTAATCTAATACCACCAGAACCCCATTCCTATCTTCATGCTTCATCAAACCCATTCCCATTTCCATTTCTATGCCTCCATCATCCATTTCCCCTCACCACTTTCCATCACCCTTAATGGCCCCCTCCATACCCGTCACTATGTATCATTCATCCTACTCTTAACCTCACACCGAACATACCCATGCATTTTGCTACTTCCATCACTCATCCTTCCATTTATCCTCCATGCACCCCTTCCTATTTTTTCGACGCATGCATGGCCACCATGTGTGTGCCACTTTCAAAGCCTCGGATGCCGTGGGATTAGATCTCTGTCGTGCAATACTACCGACGTCGCCTGCCTTCATCTCACCATGAACCGCCTCTCAACCTTTTCTCTTCTTCTTCTTCTACCTTTGTTGATATCCGCGCAATGTACATGCGAGTCTGACCCAGAAAAACAGAGCAGCAGAACAGGCAACCCATCAATTTAGCATCATCAGTTTTGTCAAGTGACAGTATGCACGTTGGGATCCTAGCGGCAGCAGCCCATACAGCTGCAAACAATAGCCCTTTAACTGTGTTTTACAATCCAAGGGCTATTCCATCTGAATTTGTCATCCCTTTAGCCAAGTACAACAAGGCAGCCTACAGCAACCAAATATCTCTTGGCATGCGCTTCCGGATGATGTTTGAAACTAAAGAGTCGGGGATAAGAAGGTTGATTGGGATGAGTCAACTGCTGGAGAACGGAGGAACCGTGTCTCAATCTGGGAGATTGAACCAATGACAACCCCATTTTTTATCTGTCTTCCTCCATTTTTCCGATCAAAATGTCTGAGGCAACCAGGAATGCCAGATGATAAATCTTCTGATCTAGAGAATCTTTTCAAAAGGACAATGCCTTGGCTTGGTGATGATGTCTGCATGAAAGATCCTCAGGCTGTCCATGGCCTGAGCTTAATTCAATGGATGAACATGCAGCAAAATCCTCCCTTGTGTAACTCTGCACAACCGAACTACATGCATTCCTTATCAGAGTCTATCATGCAAAACCTTGCAGGAGCAGATCTCTCCCGTCAGTTAGGCCTGTCAGCACCCCAAATCCCTCAGCAAAGCAACTTACAGTTCAATAATGCACAGAGGCCTCCTCAGCAAGGCCACCAGGCCTGACCTCCATTAAGCTGGGGTGCCTCTTCTGGTACTCCTTCAATGCAGCAACCTGGTTACAGCTATATGTGGCTTGGATCCTATCCTGGTTACAGTTATGACAAGCCCAACAGTACCACTGATCCCTATAGCGCAGTCTCTCCCTTGGGCCCAAAAGAAAATGTTTTTGCATGGGCACCTTTGGTCCATGTGCCACCTCCTATTTCTTCCTTTTGGTTTTGAAAATAACTTTCTAAATCCCTTTCATTAAATAATTTTCCAGATTCTAACTTTTTTAAATAATCTCAACTCCAAAATTTTCATCCTTAGAGTTTTAGGTACCAAAAATCTCATTTTTAATAAAATTTTGCCGTCATCTTCTTTTCTAGCGAGCAATGCTCACATCTCCTCTGTTTTTAAAATATTTTACCATAAGAAAAAATTAAATTTCATAATTCATGGAGTTATTGAAATTGGTTCATACAAAATAAAACAGGCTTTGGTGGGGGCCCAACATTATTGGATGTTTATTTTGAAAATCAATTTGATTGAATAGTGATATATGATGATTTTGTACTCGATCTAATGGTATGTGAGCTATATTTTATGCTCTTTATTGTACACTGACCTCATTTTTATGATAGCGCATTAATCGTTTGATGCAAAGGTATGCCCCGCTCTCATTTCAGTCGTTCTTTATTGAGTATTTTGATTCTCACATGTGCATGATTACTCTGAGTATTCATTGATTTTCTTATCGATTGTCATGTTAGCTTCATTTTATTAGTAGAGACTTGACTTTAGGAACTTAAAGGGGTGTTACGATCTTTACCGTACCTTCCCGATAAGTAACCTGACCCCCGAACCCGATTCGGTTTTTCACAAACCACATTTTCCAAAATAAGGAGTCACACTTAGGGTTTTTTTTCTTATTTTGTTTACGCTTTAAAAGTATAACAAAAATAAATGGAGACTCTTAGTCATTTTTTAACAAATAAATCATTTTCAATATAAAATCGAGTTCACCATCAAGTGGAAGCGCATAAATCAAAATACGGGGTCTACACCTTTAAATGAATTCCATTATTATTATTATTTATTCTAATTTTGATAAAACAAGCTTTCATACGTCAAAATTTTAAATTTTCATAATATTTTTCTTATTATAAGAATTTTAAATTAGATGATCCTATGACTTTATTTAATTTCAATCATAGGGATTTAAAAAAAGTAAATTATTAAAAATTTGAGAGCACTTCAAAGATGTTACTATATTAGCCCCCAAAAATCCAAATAAAAATAGTGACAGAGGAAAATTTTGGAGAAAGATACCACACCAATTACAAAAGTATTAAAGGAGAAAAAGGAAAAATAAAAGTAAAATGTAAAAAATAAAAAAATGAAGAAAAAAATCAAACCATTAATACCTGAAAGTAGAGGAAGGATTACCTGTCTTTGATCCAGACCAAACCCACTATCATCTAAATTGTACGGATATCACTGCAAAAGGGCAATGCTAGCTACTACACTGGCTTTCTTCCCCAAAGTTTCATAGGAATTACATCCCTTCTTTTGCTATCAAGACTTAAATGGCTTAAGAAGTCAATAATAGTCATTCAACATTTAAAGACCAAAATTTGAAATATCGATAAATATAGATATATCGGCACTTGAATTTTACAAATATATAAAAAATATTGAAAAAATATCGATGAATACTTTGATAAAAATATAGATCTTATTTAGAATTAATAAAAATATTTAAAAAACTTTTAAAAAATAATAAATTAAATAATAATTAACATATTAAAGTTATTTTATATGTGTAATTGATATAAATATTTATTTATTTTTAAAATTTAAAAATATTTTAATTAAAAGATGTTTTATTATATTTTAAATAAAAAATTAAATTGATTTATATAAAATATTCAAAACCATTACCCGATAATTTGAGAAGTATTCACCACCATCCATGCAAATCAACCCCACCTTTGATCTTTATTCACAATTTCATATATTATATATATGTCTACTAAATTTATGTACGTTTTATAGCTATATATATATATATATGGGTTTATGCATGTGGGTGTGTGGATGAAAAGTTGGAAAATAGTCTCTATTGTTCTTTATTGAGGAACGATAGCTAGGGTTTCTATTCGTCTCTCATTCTCTGTACTGTTTTGTTTCTTTCTTGGGGACTTACCTTTGTTTGTGAATCAGAACCTATGCTCAATCAGCTTAAGAATTACCCAGTAGTTTGTTTGAATCGGGGGGAGTTTGGGTGGGAGAGGCTAGGATTTGTGATTTGGGGGGTTTTGGTGTTGTGGGAGCTGATTGGTGTCTGGGTTGGGAGGAATCTAGGGTTGTGATATGGGGTTGAGGTGGGGAGAGAAAGATTGAATCTTGGTGATTGTTTTTGTTGGTGGGGTTTGGGGAATCGTGGATCGGTTGCCGTCTGATTGCCGCTTTTCCGGTGGCGAGCAACTGTCCGATTTGAGGGGTGGGGGCTTTTGTATGGAAACTCGAAACCGCAAGCGGGCGAAGACGTCCTCAGCAGCCCCTTCTTCTGGACCCACCACCCGGTTGAGCAAGCGACCTCATATCTCCTCTTCTTCTTCGACAATCCCAATTCCATCGAACCCCAATGCCCACGCTGTAGTGAAAAATTAATTTCGAGGGGAGCGGGGCTGCACTTTGACCGAAGCCAGCGCGTTGATCGACAGAAATATCGGTAAATTTCCCGAAACATTGGCAAAAAACCGATATTTTCCGATTTTTCAACGATAACTTCGAAAAAAGAGCGAAATTCCTTCCAACCGATTATCGGTCCTCAATGTTGTATCGAGTTTCACCGATGACCAAAATATCGGCGAAATTTTGCCGATAAAAATCGACATTTCAATCACTGCCAAAGACCTTCTCTCTCTCTCTCTTTCCCAGACTTTTGCAAGTGCAGCACAAACAATCCAAAATGGCCTCTACTAGAGCCCAGAAAGCCTCTTCTTCTACTTCTACTCCTCATAGTTATGATGTGTTTATAAGTTTTAGAGGTGAAGACACTTGCAAAAATTTCACCGATCATCTCTATACAACTTTGGTTGCATATGGAGTTCATACTTTCAGAGATGATGAAGAACTTGAGAAAGGAGGAGATATTGCATCAGATCTCTTGAGAGCTATTGAAGAATCAAAGATTTTCATTATTATTTTCTCGACAAATTATGCTAACTCCGGGTGGTGTTTAAATGAACTCGTAAAAAATTTTGACTGTACGACACAAAAGCAATCAACAATTCTACCAATTTTCTATCATGTGAATCCATCGGATGTACAAAAACAGTCGGGAAGTTATGGAGATGCGTTTGTGGACCACGAAAAAGATGCAGACGAGAAGAAGATGGAGATGATACAAAAGTGGAGGACTACCCTGAACCAGGTAGCTAGTCTATCCGGATTGCACGTTGATGAACACTAAGAAATTTTACCTCACCTACCATTAGTTCTACTATCAATTTTGTT
>JAJJMI010021171.1:1366-14830 GCA_022059035.1 Vitis rupestris | reverse complement strand
AAAAATCATGTATCTTTGAATCAACAGGCATTTCTTAATGATTCAACATGTGTGGCTCTAATACCACTTGTTGCAAAGTCCATTATCAATCCAGAAAATAAAATCTCATGTCAAATCATTTAAAGAAAACATGCCAATTATTTGAAAGAATGTGGACAAACCTGAATCCATTTTCGGTGTTGAAGAAGTATGGTTCTTCTAAGGCAATAGAGGAGGAAACCACCTTTCTGTCTCTTATGATGGGAGGCAGGAAATGGAAAGTTTCGTATTTTTAGAAAAGAAAGTAAGACCCCAAACTTTAGCATCATTATCCATTTTATTAATTTCCTTTATGCCTTAGGGACCATGCCCATTGGCTATTAGGCCACATGTGTCTTAGGCCCATCATGTAAGACACATGTGACTTGGGCTCTACACAGAGAGGTGACCCATACTTAATAAACATAAATTGACTATGTATAAATAGCTTTATCATAAACTATTGTTAATATATGTGAGTCCATAGTTATTCTAACATTCTTGTCTCGTTTGTATCGTAACTTATTAAATTATATTATTTCTATTGAAAATATCAAACAGTCGATGCACATTCCACTTGAGCCCCCTACGATTGTGGATGAAAAAATGCAACCATTTTCATGGCCTTCTAAGAGTAGGATAGAGTTTCAAAATGTGATGGTAAGATTTTTCTTCTAGTCCATGTTTTAAATGAATGTGTTCCTTAGCATTGAGTTTGTGTTCTAGACTTAAATCCGATGATCCTTTTGATTTGTTTTAGATAAAAATAAAAATAAAAACCGGCCCGATGCATTTGAGTTTTCAAGGGAATGACTTTCACAACGAGGGGAGTAGAGTAAGAGTTGTTGGAAGTACTAGAAGTGGAAAAAGAAAAATTGCATTTGTAAGTGCTTTGTTCCAACCAATAGAGCCTAGAAGTGGGAAAGTCCTCATAGATAGACTTGGCATCATCCCTCAATAGCCTACTCTTTTCAAGGGTAGCATTCAAACTAATTTGGACCCTCTAGGCCTTTACTCTGACAATGAAATATGGGATGTGAGCCTACTCATTTTAATTTTGAAAGGTCTTCCTCATGACAATTCTAATTGTTTGTCCACAACTTCTAGTTGAAGAGAACTTTTAGCAGTAACTCAATCATATTACTAGCATATCTGATTTATTCGGTTCTTCATTTTGAATGCTCTAGAAAAGTGTCAGCTGAAGGCAACAATCAGCAGTCTTCCAAACTTGTTATATTCATCTGTTGAGTTGAATTCAGGAAATTAACATTTGAAGGCATCAAACCGGAAACCAAAAAAAAAAAAATTGAAGTTTCCTTCAAACTTAGCATACCCATTTCATTTCCCTCTTATATTTTTCAATGTAAATTAGACAAGTTTCCATCTCATTTTGGTTGCTTCCAACATGACAAATTTAATGAGAATTGGAGCCTTAGGCAATGACAACTCTTCTATCTTGGAAGAGTCCTACTTAATTGAAATAGAATTCTAGTTCTAAACAAAGCCATGGCATCCATGGACTCTACCACTAATGCATTTCTATAGAGAATTATCAAGCAGGAATTCTCAAACTGTACTGTGATTATAGTAGCTAACTGAGTTCCCACAATTATAGATAGTGACATGGTCATGGTCCTCTCTTATGGTATGTAATTCCAAAATCCAAGCCAATTTAAGAGTATTAGGTTTTTGGTATTAACCCAACTTACAGAAAATATCGGTTAGTTTGACTTTGTAAGTAAGCTTGTGGAGTATGATGAGCCCTCAAATCTGATGGAAATCTACTCCTATTTTTCTAAACTTGTAGTTGAATACTAGTCTAGCTGTAAGAGAAACTCTTCCTAGAATTCCAACTTCTACAAATGGTTAAAAATGTTAAGATTTGGAGGTATGTGTTGTGACAGCAGAAGTTTTCATGCAAACAAGGTTAATTCAAGAACACAAAGATAAAATAATCACACATACGATACACAAGGTTTTAACGTGGTTCACCCAACTATGCCTACATCCATGGATGAGAGAGAATCATTCCACTATACATAGAGAATGTTACAGATGATAGAACCAGATACATTTATTGGGTCCCGAAACATCTCATGTTTCCCCACTCTTTGTATCTATACCCTATACGAGCCCTTTCGCTCCACCAAGTACCTCCCGTTCTTCGTCACATCTCTATCCACCTCATATAGTCTTTATAAGTCCATCTTCATCTCATAACTTTTTCTCCTCATGACCTATAATATTTATAGAAATATTTCCAATAACTTTCCTTATTCTATAATGAAATCTAATATTGCAATAATATATTAACTTAGAAAATATTCTATACAATATTCTTAAAAAAAAAAAAAAAAAACTTATACTAATTAGGAATTTATGACACTTCCTAAGAATCTCCACATTTGACCAAATTTCATGAAATCAATCTTTAAACTCTGCATAACACAAACCTTTTTTTTTTTATCATATCGCCATAAGAGATCAATTGACTCTACTTTCATTGAAAATTCATTTTGTTTTCATCTTGTGTGCTCTGTGATCTTTTACTCTTACAGAAATCTTCAACCCAAGCTCTGATACCAGTTTGTTATGCCAGCAAAAGCTTTGATGCCAACAATGTTAGTTCAAGAACACAAAGATAAAATAATCATACATATGGTACACGAGGTTTTAATGTGGTTCAGACAACCATGCCTACGTCCATGGATGAGAGAATCGTTCCACTATACAATAAAGAATGTTACAAATGATAGAACCAGATATATCTATTGGGTTCCCGAAACATCCTATGTTTCCCTACTCCTTGTATCCATACCCTATCACAAGCCCTCTTGTTGCACCGAGCACCTCTCGTTCTTCCTCACATCTCTATCCACCTCGTATAGTCTTTATAGGTCCATCTCCATCTCATAACTTTTTCCCCTTATGACCTAAAATATTTATAAAGATATTTCCAACAAATTTCCTTCTTTTATAAGGAAATCTAATATTACAATAATATATTAACTTAGAAAATATACTATACAATATTCTTTACAAAAAAAGAAAAAAAATGAATTTATGCTAATTAGGAATTTGGGACACTTTCTAACAATATGCCTGCTTATGGGTCTTAGACTTTGTTCCGAGTTAAATTAGTTGTTTCCTCGTCAGGAACTTCTTGATGTAGAATATCACATATGTTGATTATGGAATAATTCGAACTTTTAAACTTAAAGCTCTCTGTCCAAGATATGTAGTTGGATGTTCTCTCTCATGTCCACCAGTATAAGTGGCTTGAGTTTTGTGGTTATTTGATCTGTTCCTACTTGTTAAACTAATATGACAATGATCTGAGTCTAGATGTGGGGGTTATAAAAAAAAACCTATGCCAATGAAATTCATCTAAGTTATAGGGACATTTGAAGTAAGTTGTTTGTTGCTTGTGAATTTTAAACTGGCTTGAAATAATATTGTTGAATTACATGGTTTCAATGGTGATGGTTTTTGAGCCTATGCTTTTGTTGTTCCTGTGTAATCAAACATGTTTTAACGATAAAAATACTTCCTGTGTTTGATTCTGTAGATTTCTTCACTGGTGATATTTTCTTTTCTGGAGTCTCTAAACAAACTAACCTTCCTTCTCTTGTTTGTTGGTTTACATCGCATCACATCACCCATTAAGTCTCTTTCAAGGTTCCTCTCCAAAGTTAGCAGGTAATCAATTAGATGTAAAACTGTATGTTATGATTTTCTTGGTTACTGTAACTTGTATATTTCCCTTGGTATAAGAATTTAACCTCAAACAATCATCCTCATAACACTGCTAACCGGTGTTCTACACATGGGGAGATAAATCTGAACTTTACACTGAATTTAGGAGCTGTTAGAGCTTGGTGACCCAAATTCTTTTCGATCTGACTCGAAAAGTTCGAGGTGTAACATATGTGGTGAAGAAAAATTATGGATTTTTTGGGGGGTCTGTGGTGGTAGGTGGTGTCCCACAAACACACACATATATATGCGATAGTGCATATGATTTAGGATTATACAGTAGCCACTTGATACTTTCCTTTTTTGCACCAATTTTTTACATAGTGGATTTTCTTTTTCTTTATTTGTGGTTTTTCCCGTCTAGGGTTTTCCACATAAATCTATGTATTCTTATTTTCTTATTGCCTATTCTCATTTTTCTATACCATGAGCATTATCGTTGCTTAGAAAAGTACTTAGAAAGGCAAATAAATTGTTGAGTAAGATGATTTTCTTAAATTTGGTTTAACATGAAAAGTATAAAGGAAAAAATATAACCAACATCAATTGGAAATTCATGCATTTTCAAATTATTTGGAAATCACATGTAAAAGTAAAAAATTAATTGTTAATAAAATTCATTTTTATTAAATTTTTTTTCTTTTATTCTATATTCCTTATAATTAATTTTCCCCCAACTTTTGCATATATAGCTAAAACTATCCTTAATAGATTCTATCATCCTTTTGGTCATGGAGACCCATCCATCATATTTTACTGTCAAGTTAGGTCAAATAATGAATCCATATTAAGGACTACTTTCACACAACATATGATGTTGCAGCCCCACATATTTGCAAAGGCCCAAAGAAGATGTAAACTAATAGGAGGTCGAAACAAATTTGTGAAGGAGTTGGAGATCCTACTTGAATTAAAGACTCCAGTGCAGATTTAGGATAGCTCATCCTCTATATTCGCTCGTGATGAAATGATCTTATATAATCCTCAAATTGTCAAAATATCATTTCTAAACTAAACAAGTGAACAACTTTTAACTGTGGAAGCCCTTTGATCCTAGAATACCATATTTTGTCTTGAGGGATTATGCATGGTATAAATTATCAAATCAGTTCCCCTTCATCTAAGGTTGTCAATGTAATTGAAAAAATGGCAATGAGTCTGTCGATGTGCTTGTATTGTGGCATCATATTGTTTTTTTCCTTATTAGCTTGAGTGGTAATCTCCATAAAAAGTTTAATATGTTATTCTGGAATTATCACTACTTATATATGGTCAAATAATTATGTATAATAAATAAACGAGAAAGTAAGTAAATATTGAATCTTACAAACGGTTGATCGAGGCTAGAGTTTGACTCTATGTCCTTAAGACGAATTTGTCCCGCACTGGTGCTTACGGTTTGTTGACAATTGTCTCCCAAGATACAACGATCAATTTCTTGTGATAGTAGCACTCCAAATCATAAGAAACAACGAATCACGTAATGACTTGAACTCTCTTGAATACCAAGCACTTGGAAAAAAGGAGAAGAAGTAGAGAGAATTGATGTGGAATGAATGAGAAATGCCATGGGAGGGGGCTATATTTATAGGTTTTCTGGTAACTCTTAGAAGATATGTGTCTTAAATACTTGACATCCTTTGACACAAGTTATGACCATTAGGAAGAGTTGTGTCTAATTGAAACAGTATGTCTTAATTTCCATTTACCTATAAATATCCCAACAATTCCCCACATGAATGGAAATTGACTTTAAAAAAAAGGCAAATGGAAAACTATACAATCAAGAAAGTAAAAAAATTGGAAAGTGATTGCATCAGAATAGGTAGTTTGTGGCTTTAAACCTTCCTTAGTGAAATACTATCGGATTTACTAGCTAATTAGTGAATGTGATGTCTTGAATTGTTCAGCTATTGATGTAAATCAAGACAATAGTATTCACACAATTCTTTTCTGGATCACCATTGATTCTCACGATTGTGTTCATTTTGGTCTTGAACAATTTCCGGTTTCATGAGTGCTTTAGAGAATTTTAGCCTTAAAAATTCTCATAGAAACAACCCCATTTCACACTCACATATGTGATTCCTATGGCGAGTATTCTACCATACTCCACTTGAACTCTTTCAAATTATTAGAATCATTAAAAGCATAGCTTATCCTAAACACATCTTGTATAGTACTAGTTCACCATAGGAATGGGTAGGAATTTATTTTTCCCTAGTGTTCTTCACAGAGTATTTCATAATTTAGTTGTCCTTAATGAACCTAGATCTTGGAATCTCCAATCAGCTAGGCTAGGTTTCCATTATGATCTTTAGAGATAAGCCTTAATCACATTCCCCTCGATGAGCAGTTTACTTGATCTCTAGACAATCCTTTAGTTAGTGGATCTGTCAGGTTGTCCTTTGACTAAACATAATCAATGGAAATAATTTCATTTGCAAGTAACTGCCTTACACTATTATGTCTATGATGGATGTGTCAAGACTTACCACTGTACATGCTACTTTGTGCCCTTCCAATTGCTGATTGGCTATCACAATATATACATATTGCAAGCATTGGTTTTGGCTAGCATGGAATGTCTTCTACAAAATTATGAAGTCAAACTGCTTCTTCCCCTGCTTTATCTAAAGCAATAAATTCAGATTCCATCATTGATCTTGCAATACATGTTTGTTTAGATGACTTCCATGATATCGCAGCGCCATCAATTGTGAATACATATCCACTAGAGGACTTTGAGTCTTTCGTATCAAATATCCAATTTGCATCATTATATCCTTCTAGTACGGTTGGATACCTTAAATAATGAAGTCCATAATTTATGGTGTATCTTAGATATCTAAGAACCCTAACCAACGCCTTCCAATGGTCTTTTCCCGAATTATTAGTGAACCTACTTAGTTTATTAACTACGTAGCTATGTCTGGACGCATGCAGTTCATGACATACATTAAACTACCAATGATACGAGAATATTCCAACTGGTCAATTGCTGGACCATTATTTTCAGCTAAATGTAGATTTAAATCTACTAGTGTCTTAATTGGACTATCATCATATTGGTTAAACCGTTTAAGAATTTTCTCAATGTAATGACATTGAGATAATATTAGTCCACTAGATGTCTTGGCTATTTTTATACCTAAGATCATGTCTGTGACACCCATGTCTTTCATATCAAAATAACTTATCAGCATTTTCTTGGTAGCTTTAATGACATCATTTTTGCTACCAATAATTTACATATCATCCATGTACAAGCACACAATGACATACTCACTTTGTGTATTCTTTGTATATACACATTTATCACATTCATTAATTTTAAAATCATTTGACAATATTACTTTGTCAAATTTCTCATGTCATTGTTTTGGTACTTGTTTTAGCCCATATAGGGACTTTATCAGCTTACACACCTTCTTTTCTTGTCCAGGAGCAACAAACCCTTCAGGTTGTTCCATATATATTTCTTCTTCTAACTCGCCATTTAAAAAGGTTGTCTTGACATCCATTTGATGAATTTCCAAATTATGCAATGTTGTGATTGCAATTAACACTCTAATAGATGTTATTCTCATAACTGGTGAATATGTATCAAAGAAATCAAGGCCTTTCTTTTGTTTAAATCCTTTGGCTACCAATCTAGCCTTGTACTTATCTATTATTCCATCCGGCTTCATCTTTTTCTTGAAGATCCATTTGCAACCCAAAGGTTTATTTCTTGGTGGTAAATCCACCACTTTCCATGTGTGGTTATGCATGATGGATTCAATTTCACTATTGATAGCCTCTTTTCAAAATGGGGCTTCTGGTGTTGACATTGCTTCTTTAAATGTCTTAGGTTCATTATCTAACATGTAAGTTAGATAATCTAGGCCAAAAGACTTTGTCTTCTTGGATCTCTTACTGTGTCTTGGTTCTTCCTCATTTTGATGATTACCATTTACAGTATCATAAGTTCTCTTATTTGAACTTACTTCTTGCTTTTCTTTACAAGGAAAAATATTCTCAAAAAATGACGCATTCCTAGACTCAATAATTGTATCTTCATGTATATCAGGAATGCCAGACTTATGTACAAGAAAACAATATGCACTACTATTGTTTGCATATCCAATAAATATACAATTAATAGTTTTAGGCCAAATCTTAACTTGTTTAGGTTTTGGCACTCCTACTTTAGCCAAACACCCTCACACTTTTGTAAGAGGGTTTGTGACCCTTCCATAACTCATATGAAGTTACATCATTATTCTTGTGTGGTATCTTGTTAAGAATGTGGTTTGCAAAAAGAATTGTTTCTCCCTATAAGTTTTGGGGTAGACCCGAACTTATCAACATAGCATTCATCATTTCCTTTAATGTACGGTTATTGCGCTCAGCAACACCGTTCGATTGAGGTGAATAAGGAGCAATAGTTTGGTGGATTATTCCATGTTCTAAACAAAATTCTCCAAAAGGAGTTTCATATTCTCCACCTTTATCACTTCTTATTGCCTTAATCTTTCTACTAAGTTGATTTTCAACCTCATTCTTATAGTGTTTAAACACATCTAAGGTCTCATCTTTGCTTCTTAGCAAATACACATAACGGTATCTTGTGCTATCATCTATAAAGGTAATAAAATACCTTTTCCCTTCTCTTGTTTGTACAAACTTCAAGTCATAGATGTCACTATGAATTAAATCCAGAGGTTCTGTGTTCCTTTCAATTGAATGAAATGGTGGCTTAGCCATCTTGGCTTCCACACACACTTCACATTTATGTTTAAAATCAATGCTAAAAGAAGGAAACAAATTCATGTCAATCAACCTTTTTAAAGTTTTATTGTTAACATGTCCTAACCTATCATGCCACAAAGTAAAAGACTCAATCAAGTAAACAGAAGTACTTGCTTTATTATTATTGAAATCACGCTTAACAGTCATTACATTCATCTTAAATAGACCATTGGTCATATACCCCTTGCCCACATACATCCCATTTTTCATGAATACAAATTTGTCAAACTCGAAAACTAACTTGAACCCATTTTTGCTAAGCATAAAACCAGAAACAAGATTCTTGCGAATATTAGGCACATGTAGCACATCTATGAGAACAAGTTCTTTTCCAAAAGTCATCTTTAGCACCACTTTTCCAATTCCCACAACCCTAGATGTGGCAGAATTTCCCATGATCAAATTTCTACCATTGACTAATACATATGTAGAGAACATGTTTCTTTCTCCACAAACATGATAGGTGGCACCTGTGTCAACCCACCATTCGTTTGGGTTATCTACCATGTTAGCTTCAAACAATACCAATGCAGAAAGCATGTTTGCCAACTCCTCTTCCTTAGTCATATGTGCTTTATTTTCCTTACTTTGTCCTTTCAAGCGACAATCCTTGGCCCTATGGCCTTGCTTATTGCAAATGTAACACTTCCCAACAAACTTCTTGTAATTGTTCTTTCTTTGACTTAGACCTTCAACTAAGTGCTTTCTCTTTTTATTAGCCTTTGGTTCCACCAAGTTTGCCTTGGACTCCATGGGATGTTTTCCTACTTTCTTCTCAGAGACACAATTATCTTCCTCAATTTTCAGTCTCACAATCAAGTCCTCAAGCCCTATTTCCTTGCGCTTGTGTTTCAAATAATTCTTGAAGTCCTTCTAAGATGGTGGTAACTTTTCAACAATTGCTGCAACTTGAAAGGACTCACTTAATTCCATCTTCTCAGCATGTAATTCATGCAAAATTATTTGAAGCTCTTGGACTTGGCTTGTCACTGTCTTGGAGTCAACCATTTTGTAATCTAGAAATCTGTCAACTATGAATTTTTTCATGCCAGCATCTTCAGTCTTGCATTTCTTCTCCAAAGACTCCCACAACTTCTTGATTGTCTTCATTTGACTATACACATTATACATCGTGTTGTCAAGTCCATTAAGGATGTAATTTTTGCATAGAAAATCTTAATGTTTCCATGCTTCAACTGCTACCACTATTTTCTTGTCAATATTTCCCTCCTTTAAGGTATGTGCATCTCCATGCAACACTTTGGCCAAGTTAAGTGTTGTGAGATAAAACAACATCTTTTGTTGCCACCGCTTGAAGTCCAACCCAGTGAATTTCTCTGGTTTCTCACCATGGGTAGTAGTAGGTGTAACAACAAGGGTATCAATAATATTTGTAAAGGTCATGTTATTAACTGTATTAAAAACACAGATATAAGCAAAAGATTAAAAATAAATTCGTCTTAAGATTGTTATTCTAGAATTATCACTTATGTATGGTCAAATAATTATGTATAATAAATAAACGAGAAGGTAAGTAAATATTGAAACTTACAAACAGTTGATCGAGGCTAAAGTTTGACTCTATGTCCTTAAGACGAATTTGCCTCACACTGGTGCTTACGGTTTGTTGACAATCGTCTCCCAGGATACAACAGTCACTTTCTTGTGATAGTAGCACTCCAAATTACAAGAAACAACAAATCACTTGATGACTTGAACTCTCTTGAATACCAAGCACTTGGAAGAAAGGAGAAGAAGTGGAGAGAATTGATGATGGAATGAATGAGAAATGCCATTGGGGGGGGTGCTATTTATAGGTTTTCTGGTGACTCTTAGAAAATATGTGTCTTAAATACTTGGCATATCCTTTGACACAAGTTGTGTCCTTTAGGAAGAGTTGTGTCTAATTGAAACAGTATGTCTTAATTTCCATTCACCTATAAATATCCCAACATAATATTCTTAAATTAGTTTCAACTTAGTTTCCTTAATTTTATCGTGTCAATTGAAAACCATTTACAAATGTTCTCAATTTATATATTCTTTTGAGGCCTGGGTTAAGAATACAAAAATTATAAATACATTTAAACAACCTTCATAATTTACATCTGGCTAATTAAACATAATAAATTTTGATGCATTTGACCAAAGGAGTCCCTTCAAGTAGTGTCCTCCCATTCCATTTCAATGACCCTTAATTTTCAACTCATTATTCCAATGCAAGGACTGTATTTTGAAAATGTCTTCAATAAACCCTTCCCACATTCCCAACTTCAACCATTTACTTTCTTTGTCATACATCACATCACCCATTAAGTCTTTCATTACAACTACCGACAGTCTCAACTTCAACCATTTACTCTTTGTTATACATCACATCACCCATTAAGTTTTTTTCATTACACCCACCAACTGTTTCGCCCATTACCACTCTTTGTTCACACCTACCAAAAGTGTACCCCATTACCACTATTTGATTGCAATCACCTACCTTTTTTACTTTAACCAATGATGAAAATATCAATAATCACGAATATATCGGTATTTCGATTTTATGGATATATCGAAAGAATATTAATGGATATTTTGATACAAAATATCGATGGACCAAAAGTAATTAAAACTCATGAAAATATAAGAAAAAACTTTTAAAAATGAAATTAGAAATAAAATAGGCATTTTAAAGTTGTTTTATTGAAGAAATTAACGTAAATATAATATAATTTATAATATTCAATAATAATGTTTATAACTTAAAACATATTTTATATATATATACCTATCTAATTTGGATATATTCAATGACATACAAGGAATGATAATACATATATAAGTTTTTTTATTAAAATGTTTATAATTTTATTTATTAATTAATATTTATTATGTATTAAGTTATTATACAAAAGACATGATAATTAAAATTAATTTAATTATAATAATTTGATTCTATGATATTTACATACACAAAAAATATGTAGTAATTTATATATATATATATATATGCTATAAAAGTCAAGAATGTTGGTTTTGTTGTAACGTTTTTTTATTTTACCTTTTTTATCCTTATTTTGTGTAAATATTTACCAAATTGTCATTGATCTCCCACTACAGCAAACCAATAAGGATGACATATATGTAATTTAATTAAGAACCAAGTGCAACCATTTTCTCTACTATCTAGATAGGAGATACACCTCATAACGACATGCGGACCCCATTTACCCATTCTTCACTACACAAGGGTCATGTACAACAACACGTGTACAAACCCACGTCTCATTGCACCACTATATTACCCTTTTGTTTAAGTTTTTTGAAATGTCAAAGTGATAAAGATAAAAGATGAATTCCATGATGATTTTGCTTCAAATTTTTATTTCATATTCAGTTTTTATTATTTAATATTATTTCTTAATTTTAAATAGTTATAATTATTTTTAAAATTAAGATGAGTTTTTTGAAAAAAAAAATTATAACAAATTTTTTATTTTAATGTTGTTTAGTAGTTTTTATTAGTGATAATTAAGATTAATTAAAATTAGTTTATTTAATAAAAAATTCAGTTTGGAAAATATTTTTATTCCATATTTACATCTCCTATTATTTAATAATATTTTTAATAAAAAAATTAAAATTATTTTTATTTCATATTACATTTTTGTGGTAATTCATTAATATTATTTACTAAACTTAATTATTAATTATCCAATAGTAGCATATCATGGGAACTACAATAGCGCATAGAAGAAAATGTTGAGATATATCGGCAATATATCGTGTATCGGAGGTTATAGAAATGATATTTGGTGGAGAAATATCATTCTAGCGAAATTTCGGGAAAAATCCCCAAAAATGGGCGATATTTCCCGATATATCATTTCTTGTAAAATATGATGAACTAAAACATATATATTCAAAGTCATCATATAAAAAAAATGTTAAAAGAATATTTTAGAGAGTAAATTAATTATAATTATTTTATAATTAAATATAATTTTTTAAAATTAATTACCAAAAATATAAAAATTATCATAATAATTTTCTTCATAGTGTTTTTAATATAATTAATAGATTAATTAAATATTAAAAAATTGTATATATATCACAATTTATTTTATATCATTTAATACAGCTGAATTAAATAGATCATAATTTTAATATTAATATATATTTTAAAATTAGACATATTCTAATCAAATATCATAATATTATTAGGAAATAATATTTGATATAATTTAATAATAAATATATACTTATAAAATTCATATTTTTATTTATGTATACGATATTATTATCAAATATGATAAATCGTATTATACATATATCAAGTTTTTTAATAAAACAATTTAAAAATATTTATTATACTTGTAATTATATTTTTATAAAGTTTTTCTTATATTTTTATAAATTTAAATCAATTTTATGTCTATCAATATTTTTTTTAAAATATCCGTTAATATATTTTTAATATATCTAATATATTTATAAAATTGAAATATTTTCATTCTTGCACCAACGTGGAGGACAAGCGGAGGGAAATTTTGGGATATTTTTCTAAAAAAATTCGCTGTAATATTGGCGAAAAAACACCGCCAGCACCGATTGAATGAAAAAATAGGTGATTTATCGGCAACAGCATTGCTGCTTCTTCTTCCAGTATCACTGTCTTTCTTCCTTACGCTCTCTTTATTTCTCTCTAGATATGGCTGTCAAGCTCATGCGAATGAGGAGGGATGGCATGTTTGGCAAGGTCATGCCAGCCGTTCCCAAGTTCATGCGAGCCTTTCACAGGATCACGCCAGTCTTTCCCAGGGTCATGTCAGACGTTCCCAAGGTCATGCGAGCCGCTCAGTACACGGACCGTGATGCCTTGAAGGTTTTTTTTTTTTTTTTCTT
>JAJJMI010021158.1:1067-14987 GCA_022059035.1 Vitis rupestris | reverse complement strand
AAAACCATATTCTTCATTATTTATGTAAAGGGGTAAAAAAGAAAAAAAAAAACAAATATGAAAAAATTGTAAGAAAAATTTATTGAGTTTTAGCTTCTTTTTTTTTTCCTTGATTCCTCATCGTTTTTCTCTTTTTTCTTTCTGTGGACCCCGCATTTCGGCTCAATGCGTTTCCCACTCGATGGCGAAACTCGCTTTTTATTTAAAAAATTGATTTTAATTGATTAAGAAAATGACTTGGAGTCGCCACTTATTTTTGTTTTATTTTTAAAGGGTAAACAAAATAAGAAAGAAAAACCCTAAGTGTGACTCCTTATTTTGGGAAAGGTTGGTCTACGAAAAACCGAATCGGGTTTGGGGGTCAGGTTACTTATCGGGAAGGTACGATAAAGACCGTAGCACCCCTCTAAGTCCCTAAAGTCGGGTCTCTACTAATAAAATGAAGCTGACATGGCAATCGATGCGTAAATCAATGGATACCCCAAATAAATCATGCACATGTGAGAATCAGAAAATGCATGTAGACTAACTAGAGTAGGAATGAGTGTGTACCTGAGTAGCGAGCCACTATGCGCTATCAAGAGAGAGGGTTAGTGCAAAATAAAGAGCATAAACATAGCTCGCATGTCACTAGATCGAGTACAAAATCATCAAAGACACGCACGACACTCCACTCAAAATTCATTTTCATTTTACAGAAATTTTATTTGATGTTGGACCCCCACCAAAGCCCATTTATTTTGCACGAATCAATTCCATAAATCCCATCACCTGAGAATTACGAAATTTGATTTTTGGCTTATTTTAAAACGTTTTAAAACTAGAGAAGTTATGAAAGTTGCATGCCGAAGAGAGATGACAACAAATTTTATTAAAAACAGAATTTTGGAACCTGAGGAAAACCTAAGGATGAAAGATGGAAAACATTAAAATTATTTGAAAACCGATGTTTAAAAAGTTATTTGCAAGAAAGGAGTCAGAAAATTATTTTCTAAGCCAAAAGATTGATGGAATGAGAGGTGGCATGTGGCATAGGAGTGAGTAAGCAAGCCATGCAGACTAGAAGCGTAAACTTGGGGCACCTGGAGCACTGACTGCATATTATTCCATCTCTGCCTGTGAAGAGGATCTCTTGTAATTTCCTGTATGTCCCTAATACCCTTTCCCAAGCATGAACACATGAATAACTCGATCTGCTGCTAATATTGCTGGAAAACTGTAGCGACCATCCTTCCCTTGCATCAACATCTCAGCCATGTAGGCTTGATCTTCAGCTCACTTAGTATCATAAATCCCTGGGGAGTTTGATGGATCCATGCAGACAGTCTGAATGATGAGCCGCTGGCGATATGTAGCAAGATTTCCATGGATTTCTTGAGGCATTGAAGAGCTTCTGCTACAATTTTGAATCTGATGGACTGCTGAATATGGCGCCGAGGTACTGCTTGTGATCTCTCATATCACGCTTAGGAAGAATTTGCACTTATCACTGAACCAGATGATATCTGATATAAGGTTCCCGAAACAGTGGTAACTTGTTGAATACCACTACATGAGAAGGAAGACCCTTCTGAATTGGGTGCAACTATAACTGAAGCAAGAGCAATGGCTTCAGTTGGAAACTATGCACTGAAACAACCTTCAACCGTCTACAGGAGTTCAAACATCAACGTTAAAGCTGCCTGTACCACGTGGAAGTCCTGTTCTGCCACTGGAGCCCATGCTAAACTGATTATGGATGGCTTGATGTAGCTGCTGCAGAAGATGAGATGAGTGAAGGGCCCCTAAGTTAAATCCATCAGGCCGTCTCATAGAAAAATGCTGAAATTGCATCATAGACATAGCACTATCACCAAGTTATTCTTTCCGGTGAGGGTCCATAAGAAAATCGGTATTTCTACCCTTAAATCCTGGTAATACAAGAAAATCTTCATTCTGGATACTGAATTCTCAGTTTTGATGGACCATTCCAATGCTTCGCTTCCACAGAGAACTCAACTATCCTTGAAAGCTACCAGCAGAATTAAGGAGAGCGGTCAGTTGGGGAAAATCATCTGTGTCAAAAGGAACGTTCTCATGGACACCATAGCAAATTCTTTGAACAGCAGATCCTCCAAGAAGCTTGAATCACAGTGGCTCTCTTCTGAACCCTTGCAGCCAGTTCTCTTCTTCCCATCTGAATTAGAGGACGAATATGCCCAGGATCTACTTCTGAGGGGGAATATTTTCATAACCTGCACGGGATCGTGCTTCATTGCTTGCAGAAGCATCATCGATTCTCACCCCCCACTTGTCCTCATCTAGAAGTTTTATGTGTGCAGTGCCGCGTCCACTTCCCATGCCACCACATCTGACTACATAATTACATTGCCAAAAGCTGCATCTGGATTTCTTTGCACAGTATTTTCCAAAGCCAGGCTCGATATTAATTCCAGATCCTTCTGCCCATTAAAAGATGTCAGGTTCAGAGAGTTCACATACTCTGTTTGTAGGGCAATGTGGTAGCAAAGCCTGAAGATCCATTGATGGAGGGTCCCACACATCTGCAGGTTGGAGAAGTGAGGTGTCCCAAGGTGAGGTACGGGTTTGAGCCTGTAATATCATCATCAATAATTTCGTCAATGCTCTGCTTCATGATTATCTCTCTTCGACAACCTAGATAAAGCTGGTCATGTTGTTCTGTGAGTGAGGTGATTCCTTGGGTGATTGTGCCTTCGGCTTCGCAACTCTCTTACTGGAGCATAACTCAGATTGAGAGTAACTTTGACTGGCTCACAGGTGGCAACCTTCTCCAACCTTGTTGCCAGCATGGAAAGCTACAGCAGTGTAAGCACTCTTAACTGCATCCTTGAGAACAAAAAAAATGCTTTCCTGCACATCTCCCGTATACCCCTTGAGAACCCAGTGAGCCACAGCATCTGGGCAATAGCAGAAACAGTAAGAATAGGTAGGGCTGCTAAGGCAACAAAAAAAAGCCAATCTCCATCTTAGCAACATCCTTATATAAGGACAGCCACAAGTGGAGAATTTTCCATGTATCTTGGAATGAAAACCATGATATCATCGCCTCAAAGATTGGCATTGAGCTCTTCATCATTCCTGCTTGGTATAGGACCCACAACAATATTGACAAAGACCCGGAACAGCCATCATTTGCATGGTCCACATACCCGTTAGCATCATTCTCAACTGGCATTTGTTGCGAAGCTGGGTTTAGGCACCTCGAAACGCCATCAGCATGAGTCACATACACGTCAGATATTTCATCATTCAATTCCAATCATGGCCTTTAATTGAGAATCATCTTTCAAACAAACATACTGTGCCTTATCAAACCTTCAGTAAGAAAAATAGCCACTGTAAATCCTCCTCCATAGGTGAACTGTGCTTGAGCTTCATGCACGTTGACATGGTGGGTATGGGCATGAAAGATTTGATGGGTAAGAGGTATGGCATAGTGAGAGAAATAAGGTATGGGTAGGGTGGAGTGTGAAAAGTATGTGGTGTAGAGAGAAGGACATGGTGGGTGGTGGAGGTGGAATGATGGAATAAGTTGCAGGACCTCAACAATTCGGTCTACCAAATAATAAATAGGAAGTGCGGCTTCATCAAAGCTTTACTGTTCTTTCTGGAGTGGTTGTTTGAAGTTCCTTGAGATGGAATTTCTAGTACAATCCATGACAGCACCAGTAATCATAAAAATATCTGCGGCAGAAATAAAACTATACTGGTAATCACAACCTCCTGGTTGAGAGAGATTTACCGAAGGGCAGCATTTCCTCTGTCAATAACTAATAAAGAATAGATGGACCGAACATACATCACGTCAAAATCAATTGAGAATTTCGCATCCTCATGGGACCCATCTCTGTACCCTGTGACATTTGACTTCCCACCTACAATTATTACCACCTCTGAATCTCCTGTCTTGCTGATGGCCAGATTTGAAGTGCCAGCAACCTACACGTTCCCTTTATCATCCATAGTTACGCCTCTGGGGTCACTCCCATGCTGCCAACAATGGGGAGCACGTCCAGGTGTAGTCATGCGAACTGTGCTCTTGTAACCCGGTGTTCGTCCTCTTCTGCCCATACAGTTTTCGAAGGTCCAACTTGGCTTTCATATGGCCATCTACCTAGTAAACTCTCAATGAATAACAGCAAACACATGCTCTTTTGAGTTACTTGCCCAGATATGCCTAGCAACGTAGCTGCTTGGCCCACAACAATTTTTGAAGAAATTACCCCATGATACATCAACACTATTCGGATTAGTCTCCCAAGTTCCTTGTAGCTCTCCTGGGTAGGTACTGCCACTAGAAATAAGAAGCCAGCTGGAGGTATGCATTGGCTTTGCATTTAGCACTTACTAAGGATCATGTTGTAACAAAGATACCAATCCAGATGGGAGTGCTAAATCGGATTTCTAAGCTCAACAATGTCTCACTTTTGTCTTCATCTTATTCTAAGGCTCCAGAGATGGTTGCTGAGATGACAAAGGCATCAATGGATGCGGCACAAACTGCCATGAAGAGCTACACTCAAGCGGTGAGGTTTGCTCGGCTGTTGGTTCTCAGAGATAGGATATAAAGAAAGAACGTGAGAGATTCAATAGAGAGAGAAAAGATGCTCAGGTTCCGTTTGAACTAACGCCGTCTGAATCAGCGAGTGGTGCTAGTCAACTGAAGAATTATCAATATGATTGTAAGGAGCCAATCTGTATCCCGTCATCTATAGAGTCTCTTCCAGGAAATATGTTTCAGCTGGGTATATAAAACCCGAAATGTGGGCAACTGGAGCTCCCATCAAAGTAGGATAAGAAAAAAAACTCTGCATCTAAGGTTGCACTCATCAAAATCAACCTCAGTTCTGGCTGGTGACGAAGGTGTTTCGCCGCCGGCGTCGTTCGAGGACAGAGCTATCTCTCAGCCAGTAACAATAAGCACCCTGCTCCCTCCTCTTTGGCTTGCACCCATTTATAAGCTTTTACCTGAAACGGTTGCACCCAATATTGATATATTTACACTTCTTAGGCCGTGGGGTGATCGCAAATCAGTGTTTCCTTCTGCACTTACTGTCTGGACGAGACACAAAATGGAAAACCACCTCTCATTACAAGCCCAAAACAAACAAAAGAAACTGAGCTCCCTGGGTGAAAACAAGACAGCCTCCGTATCCCAATCAGCTTAAAATTCATAGAGAAAAACCCATTTTCCATAGGGCATTGAGAAAACAAACACGATAGGTATCAGGAAAGATGGTTATGAAAGGTGGTGAGGAAAAGGATAATGGATATGAGAAGGTCTTAGAGTGAGAAAATGGGTTTGATGGGTAATGAAGGCTGCCATGCATATGGGAGAGTATGAGACACGGGTATGAAAGTTATCAATGATCTGGGGTGAACATCAGGGGTATAGACATGAGGTATGGTGGTAAGGTGATGAGATGGTGAGTGTGGAATGGGTTTGACATGGGCATGCATGAGATGGGAAATGGGTATCAACACAAATCTTGTGACTAAGAACTCCTTTAGTGGAACAAACATCTCAAGGCGAGGAGTAAACAAGCTGAACAGAGCATTTTATGGTCTATCCTGAGTCGCTTCAATACATACCACTCACTCCTCGCTCATGATTCATCCCATTTTCATGCTCCCTTCTCTTGAACTCTGATTCATCTCGGTGTAGGGAGGTGCATAGACCAAATCAACAAGACCAAACACCAGCACGACAACCCGAAGAAGAGTGATGAAGAGACATCTTCTTCGTTTGATTTCTCAAAAACATATTTCAACCGAAATGGCCAGACCCAATGGGATAATCAACTGCAGCTTTTCATGCCCAGAGACTGAGAACTCATGCCTTATAGTGCCTTACCTCTCCAAATAGAGATGAGGAATTTGACGCATGCTATGAATAGATAACAGAGAACAGAGGAAGGCGGAAAAAAACAAGGCATAGAAGAAAACGATTAAAAAGGAAAACCTCAGAAAATCCATTTCATGAATTGTCAATGGATCTTCCGAGCAGGTGAGAGTACTACATTAAGTGTAGCCACATGCATGGTTCCTGAGCATTCCATAATCATAATGGGATAGAGCAAGTTAAGATGGGCAATCGCAAACACAAATGCAGGGTCATACTTCAACAAACAAACTGGTGGCCTCCATTATCCATCCCAAACAGATCAATGAGTATTCAAATATTCACAAGAGATGTCAAAGAAGTGATAATCATACCTGAAAGCTTTTTCTCCAAGTAGGCGTTTCTGGCTACAACTCCTTCTTCGACAATGGGATCTCCTTGCCTCTCAGTCTCTTCTCACAGCTTGCTGACCTTCAAGCTCCCGGAAATCCCTTCTCTCCTCCAGAACCCCCTGGTAATACTCACAATGTTGTTTTCCTCTCTAGAAACCCTCCTCACAAGGCTCTTCCCGCATCTCACCTTCCCCCTAGCACTCTCCGTTTCTCCTGCCTCTTTTTCTTAAAATCAACCAAACAAAAGCCCCTCCTCTCAAAAGCTCTCTGCCGTCCCCCCTCAGAAAAGCTTCCTTCCCTTTTTCCAAATTCCTCCTCATCCCAAAATCTCTTCTCCCTCTCTAAAACATCTCTCTCCGGCAGCCTCTTTTCACTCTCACTCTCCACAGCTGGAAAAAGTCCCCTCTCTCTCTCTCATACGCTCCTTTCTGCCAGAATCATGCTCTCTCTCACCAACTGAAAAGCAACCACGGTTTTTCTCTCACCTGCAGCTGGCCTGCCACTCCCCAACAGAAAAGAAACTCTCCCAATAACAGACTCTGAATCCTCTGCATATCCTCCAATACGTGTTGCTTTCCCATTCGTCCATCAATTCCACTAAGTTGATTCCATAGCAACCAACCAGGAGGCAACACTTGGCTTTCCAGGAGCCCTCCAGCTGGCAAGTGAGCTGCACAAAATGAGAGAAAAAAAACGTGCCCCTAATGGGGGTCTACACTTTCCCCCCTATTTTCCATGATCCTCACAAAGCGTAAGAGCATTTCTACAGGAGGTTAGGTTGGAGAATTTTGAGTGTCTTTTTTTAGAAGTTTCTGTTATAGACTTATTAATATGTGGGTCTTAGCACGTTTTTCCCTTGCCTGAATATTCTACACGCTCAAAAGTCAAATAGAATATATAAACAAGAAGTAACGCTCAATATATGGACCCATAAAAAAACCCAGTCCACACAAAGCTAGGCTTTATTTAGGCTATGTTTGGTTCCCGGAAAATTTGAGGGAAAATGCGAGGGAAAGAAAATACAAAGGAAAAGTCGAAGGAAAGAAAAATTGAAGGAAAATAAAAAAATAGATTAAAAGTTGATAAATTATTTTTTTTGTTACTTCAAACTCATTTTATTTATTTTAACTCATCAATATAAAGATTAAATAATTTAAAAATACATAAGTTTTTAATTAGTTTTAATTATATTTGATTTTCTTTGATATTTTTTATAGGACAACCAAACATGAGAAAATCATTTTCCTTAGCATTTTTTTTCTTTCCTTTGTATTTTCCGGGAACCAAACATAGCCTTAAGGTCTCCATCTAGATTTTGGGAAACCAGAAAGATTAGATGAAGATCTATTAATGATAAATGCTGAAGCACTTTTCATATAAATCGGAGGTCTAGCTGATCTTAATTTCATCCAAAAACTCATTAAAGCATATAAAGCTTGTGAGATTTAATCTAGACAAGTATAAAGGACGTTTGGTCATTTGTGATCCACACCATCCTCATCTTGTTCATCTACCTTTGGCGTTCTACCATTGTCTGTGGTATGCAAAAAAATTTCGAGAACCAAACATAGCTTAAAGAACCCAAATTCTCTATATGGTTTATCATAAAAATATCAAGCAAAATAAAATATTACCCAATTTATTTAAAAATGTAATTTAATATATTTTTTTTCCTCCTTAACATTCTTCCCTTTCACTTTTCCTTCTACTATACTTTTCATGATCCTTATGGGGCCTAACAGTATTTTCAGAGAATTAATTTTGAGTGTCATTTTTGAAATACTTCTCTTTTTAAAGCACTCATGTGTCATGTCTCCTCGTTTTTCTTATCAAAGATTTGTGATATTTGTATACCGTTAAGTTGAATGAGAGGGAACACTTTCTGATATTCTGTAGATTATAAAGATAAGCATTAATTTTAAAGTATCTTTTACATTGATCAATCACGTCATGGTGTTCCTTTAATGACTTTTAAGAGGTTTTCTTCTTCTTACAAGGATAAACACTCATGGATTTGTTTTAAGAATTCATTCTAATAGAAAGAAAAAAAGGAAGCCAATTTGCATTTGGGTGTGTTATAAGTGGAGAGATTTTGTGAAATAGAGCAAGCTTAATCTTGGATTCCTTGCCATCTTCCTAAATCGTCGACCTGATCTTGTCTCATTAACCAAAGATCAGTTTCAGCATTTTTGGACCATTATTTTCTTCCATGGACATGTTATCGTTTTGTAAAGCTAGTCTTGCCGGCTTTATTCCACATGACATAGAGAATTAAAAGGACACCATTTCAATGGCTCTCCCATATCAACTGGTCTCTCACCGTTATTTCCATCCAACTGACCAGCTTTAGGTAGATTCCCCTCGTGGCTTTTAAATCTTGTAAGCAACTTGCATGCATTGCATTGCATGCTTATAAATAACTCCCCTCATTCGAAGGCTTTGCAAGGCTTCCTTTGGATTCGAACTATTTGGTACGAGTAAGGTTTTGATCCTCTTCTTTTTTTCTTACTATGATATTTGCAGAAGCTTGTGGGTGCTCCTTTAAGTATGGATTTTCGCCAACATTTTGATACAGTTGGTGTATACTATGAACTGTTATCATTATGATGTTGTGATGTACGTTTGCAGATTTTTGTGAGTGAGAACGTCTAAATATGAACTTTTTGCTAATATTTTGATACTATATATTGATGTGTATGTGTATAAAGATTCATTGCTAATGTTATGATACATAGAAAGATAATTTTTGGATTTCCAATATTGACGTGGGTTCCCAAGAATGACTAAGTGTTGATTCAAAAGTTTTGATGTTATTCCCATGGAGGTTCCATCGTGCCTTTAAGTTTGTTTCTGATGATTAACCTTCCTTTTCGGGATTTTTTTCTCTATCATTTCATCTTGGTATGCCACTCATTTTCTGGATTTTTTTTCCCCTCCTATGTGCCCAGCAGCATATATCTCGAAACTTGAAAGGGAAGTACACACAGACAAATGGCTATTGAAAGGGGAAATTTCGACCTCACAGGACCCAAACAGCTCACTGAAGTTGACTGGTACAACCATTTTCCTACATGCATACTCATTTCACATGATGCATAAGTTTTTCCATTTTTCAATATATACATAAGAATAAGCAATGGGATCGAACCATGAGACCCTTTACCTAAACGCTTAAAGAAAATTGGATGACTGAATCGGTGAGGCTCGGTTTTTGTCCTTGGTTACACACAGAGACCAATCTAAAGTATGGTAATATTACAGGTTTTTAAATGTGACCTAAAACTCCTATAAGTTAATTGCTGTATTTGTGGAAGGGTAGATTAGATATGAGGATTCATTTACCATTCCTCAATATTGCAGGACAAATAATCATCACCGTCGGGCAGTTGTTGCGAGCCTGGTTGAGGGAGCATACAATTTAGAATATGATCGCCAGGAATCCCGAGATCCCCAAGTTCAGTCTTCCCGTTGGTGGAACTTCTTTCATTTTCAGTTAAAACGTGCGCTCGTAGATGATAAAGATTCATCCATCTACGGTGCCGTTTATGAAATCAAGCACACATACCTTAACCATTTGCCAAAATGTGCCCCAAAGTATGTTATCGCCTTTCGTGGCACAATCCTCAAACTGAGCACCGCAAAACGCGATCTCAAGTTGAATATCAAGGTCTTGACTGATGTACTTCACATGGACAGACACCGCTTTAAACCCGCACTGGAAGCTGTCCAACAAGTTGTTCAAGAAGCCGGGTCTGCAAATATTTGGTTAGCAGGGCATTCCCTCGGGTCATCCATTGCGATGATGGTTGGAAAATCCATGGCCCAGGAGGGTAAATGTATGGAAGCTTTCCTTTTCAATCCACCTCTCTTGGGGAATGTCCTCTTGAAGATTATCGGCAATCAATATTTGCAGGATGCAATGCGCTGGACAGAGACTTCGTGTAATTTTGGGACCTTATTTGTCGGAGGTGGTCATGTGAGGCAGGGACAATATGACCAATTTAATGCATTGTCTTCTTGGATCCCCAACCTGTTTGTGAACCGACACGATCCTATTTGCTCAGAGTATATAGGGCATTTTAGAAATAGGAACAATGTGGAGAAGCAGTTTGGAGTTGGGATGATAGGGAGGGTTGCTGTACTGCAGCCAACATTGGGTGTATTAAAAGCTGCAGTTGGGATGGATCCACAACTATCCACACAGCTACTTCCTAAAGCATATCTAACCATTAGCGAGAGCTCATCCTCATGCAGTATTTTGGAGGCTCATGGACTAAGACAATGGTGGTATCACATGTCTCTAGGGCCAGCCTTTGCAGATTTATTAAGAAAGAAATCGATAAGTGATCCTGTCCTCATGGGTGGACCATGAGCACACTCCATGAGTATTGATGGAATAATCGGGTACTTGAACCGATATAATAAATAAAGAATAGATACCAAGTGAAAAGGTGAAACCTTTTGCCGAGACTATTCAAGTTGTAATCTTAAATTTTAATGTCTCCTGCAATTTAGTTCTGCTCATGGTATGTGAAATAATAATTAGTGCAATTTCAAACTATCTATGTTTCTTGCCATTATGTTACATTGGATTTAGGCATATACCTTCTTACAAAACTGTCTTAAATTCCTAACTAGTGTGTGCTTATATATTTTTATAAAGAATAATATTGTAGATAATATTTTCCATATTGATATGTCATTGAAATATTACATCTCCTTACAAAATAAAAAATTTATTACAAGTATCTCTATAAATATTCTAGGTCATGAGGGGGAAAAGACATAGGAAGGGAATGGGTTTGTGAAGATTATACATTGTAGCTAGATAAATATGTGAAGAAGAATGAGAGACACTTGATAGAATGACGAGGTTCGTAGTTCAGGGTGTAGACATAAGGAGAGGGAAAAGGTGAAATGTTTTGAGACTTAATAATTATATTTGATTTCTATCATCTGTAATATTCTTTATAGTATTAGAGTGGAATGATATTTTTCATATATGCATTCTAACAAATAACAGTAACAATTAATTAATTCATCAATACAAAAATCTTTAAGTACATATATACCAATTGTACCAAATTGTTAGCAAAAATCCATACTGAAAAGTTCACTCATAAACTTCTGCAAATATCATGATACCAAAAAAAGAAAAGGATCAAAACCTTACTGTATCAAATCCTTTTATTCCAAAGGAAACCTTGCAAAGCCTTCAAATGAGAGGAGTTCTTTATAAGCATGCATTGCAACTTGTAAAAGATGTTTGCTTTTCTCACATTCAAGATCCAAAGGCTATCATTCGGGGTTTTTAGTGTTTCTTTTTTGACCCCTACTTGAGCTATGATAAGATCAAAATCAACATAGTTGGTGATGAAAACAATAACAGTAGTAGAACAACTTTATGTCGTGACTAAGTCCGTGACATTTAGCTCTGGGGATATGGAAAATGAGGAGACTAAAGCAGTGTTTGAATAGAAATAGAAATGTGGACCAAAATGCAAGTTTTTCAAGTTGCTTACTTGGATGAATAGTCTCTAGAGTCCATTTTCCAAGTCCTGTCTCCATGGTCCACAAATTCTTATTTGTGTAAATTCCATTTCCCATGTCTTGTACGTATAGCGAACAACTTATAAGACTTGGAGAGTCCCTATCATATTGATGTGGAAGTCTTAGATGCCAACATTGTCTAGTTGAACTTGGACCTTGTCTGATTAACCGTATCTCAGCCTACATGGTTCAAATAGTATAGATACGTCATCCTAAAGTTTCTATCGCCTCCCTACATGAGTACCAGCAATCAATAATCACTCTAAGTAATGTAATGGCTCAAAGCAATGTCTTCTCTATGAGCACATTCTTAGGAAAATAGCAATGTGTTCTCAAGCACATTCATACAAACTTGAATCTACACTTAGTGCTCATAGTTTTCATTTGAGAATCTATATATAAAGAATCATATCTTAAACCAAGTCCTTAAATCAAACTTCAACTGTCAAATATATAACATGGATATAGGACTTGGTTCCGGATAATCATGAAAGCTAATATGGAATAACTCAATCTCATAGTTATAGCCTCATGACAACTCTCACATAAGCGCGTACTCGAATGGTATATGTGACCTATACCTTCTACAATTTTCTACCCTAGACTCATTCAAGTAAAAACTTTTTCTAGCATCACATCAATATCATTATCATCATAAGAATGGGGAAGAGACTCTCCTCAAAATTAGTACTATGTACGAGTTATGAAGTGAGGATTGTTTCATAGAATTTTGGAAAGAAAACTAAAATGACCACTTAAAATAAAATATTCTTGTGGACCCACATTTTTCACGTGCATCCCCACTCGATCGGCAAAACTCGCTTTTTATTTGTGAAAAATTATTTAGTTTTGGAAAAGTTGGAGCCGCCACTTATTTTATTTTTATTTTAAAGGGAAAATAAAACAAGAAAGAAAAACCCTAAAATGTGACTCCATAATTTTTGGAAAAAAACATGTCTTTGAAAAACCCGAGTCTAGGTCTGGGGATCAGGTTACTTATTGGGAAAGTACCTCTAGGAGGTAGCACCCCTCTAAGCCCTAAAGAGGTCTTTACTGACTAAATTGGGGAAATGGGGCAATTAATTGATTAATTGTAGATACCTAAGTAAGCTAGGTGATTTCAAAAAGTAGCATGCTAAATAAGGAGATCAATCACAATAAAGGAGAGTTAGGGTGCGTACCTGAACCACTTCTTAAGCGCTATCATAAAACATCAATGGTTAATTAAAAAATATGACACACGACATGCATTTTATCAAGGACGATCAAACAAGTATCGAGACAATCAAGTATGGCATCAAACAAGGGCAATGACATGCGTATTCATGAAATTTTGGGAACGTACCTGGATAGCATATATAACTCCTAATGCGCTTCCTCAGGACATGGGGTTAGATAATAAATAATAAATAATAAATCCTAGCATGCTTATCTAATTAATTAGCAAAAACTATTAGAATTCGAAATAATTAATTGTCATACATATCTTGTATACAATTCATAAAAAGAAAAATGTAAATATAATTACAATGAATAGTAGGGTGGTAGCAAAAATAAATTTTGAAAAAGATTTTCTTATGTAGAGGTTTCACCAATTCCCCAAATTAATATACACGAATTTAGCCTAAAATTGTCCTATTTATTTAGGACCACAAGCTTTGATTCGCGTTTTGTTTTAAAACCAAAATTTTTGTTGAAAATTGAAAAAGATGCAAACCGATTAAGATATGGTTGCATGTTATTTTTTAAATAGAAAAGAGATTTTGATTCTAGAGGCTTTAAATGAATAATAAAAAAATTTCTTAAAAGGGTTTTTTGAGAAAAAGAGTTTTGTTTTAAAATAAAAGAAATTAATTTTTAAAATAACAAAAATATAAAACAAAATATCAATCAAAACAAAAGGAAACAAGATCACGAAATAAAGATTTTAGAAAATCTTGTCAATTAAAGTGGTGAGAGTAAAGGTCAGCCTTCATGGGTTTCCAGTGGCCCTCAAAAAAAAATTTGACCAACAATCACTAAGGCAACAAATTTATGACTTCCTAATCAAATAAACTAACAAAATTATCATCTAAAAACTAACATTTAGATTTCAAGAAACACATGAATAACTAT
>JAJJMI010021152.1:0-23641 GCA_022059035.1 Vitis rupestris | reverse complement strand
ATATTCATGAAAGAACATATTAGTGGCAATTCAACATTGTTCCTAAAAGTGTAAAATAAATAATTTTAAATTATTGAATTTGCTTTTGCATTTCATGTTTATGCTTTTCCAAAATTTGCTTATATGTAAATGATAATATAAAATGTTCACTGCTAACATAAATTTAATATATAAGTTTTCATATTCAACTCATATAAATCACCTAAATATATTATTCAATTTTAAATAAAATTAAATCGTATGTTTGAGTTGAACATGATAAAAAAAAAATATAAACAAAACATAAAGTCATAACCAACAAGCTTTGTTATTGTATAATTTCACATTTCTCTAACTGAAAACTAAAATAAATAAAGAATAAAAAGATTATCATCACAACAAAATATCACAAATTCAATAAATTCAAAGTCATAAATTAATATACTCAAGCTTAAAATTAACTTAATATGCAATGGTATTGAAATTTAACAATAATAACCTTATTCCCAAACAAGCATAACCAATAAATTGATTAAGTCAATCTCAAACTAAACACTGTAAGACATGATTTCTCTACCTCTAAAAATTTCGAAGATCTGTCAACCTATCATCACTAGACATATCAACAAGGAACTTATGTCCATATAATGACTATGCTTTCTAGATTAAACATATTATGTAAGAAGGATAATTATAAGTTTTAAGCATGTGTTAATAATAACAACAACTATAACATTCTTCCCAAATAAGCATTACCAATAAAAATAATTTAGATATTCTCAAATTAAATGAAAATAAGTCAATAATCTTGTAAAAAATAGCATAAAATACACAAAACCAAGAAGCAAAACCAATTTTTGTAAACAATGTAAGACATGATTACCTTTACCTCTAAAGATTTTGAGGATTTTTCAACCCATCATCCTTAGACACATCAACGAGGAATTCATGTCCACATAATAACTATGTTTTCTAAATTAAACATATTATGTAAGAATGATAATTATAAGTTCTAAGAATATGTAGTGTTTGTGTAATGTTTCATATTTCATAATTAACTTATAATTTAAAAGAGATCTTACGTTGTTAGAATGGAATGACATATCAATTTTTTCAGACTCTTTGAATTGTTGTAAAATGGTTGTAAGTTGAGACTGAATGACAACTTGAACTTGATCATTCAAATTTATTTGTTGTGATGCTACGTAGGACTTTACATACTATAGTTGTGAACCCATCTCACTCATAACCTTCCTATCCTCTTAAGCTTTCCTTTTGAGTTTCTCATTTTCCTTCTTTAGCTTCTTATTGATTTGTTTCTGAAGTGAAGATGTCACACGCTTTGGCCCAGCCCCATATCACGTATATATCCCAAACACTCTAATCCTAACAAGAGCTCAAACATTTGATCCTCGATCATGTCTTCCTTAATTGATTGTGACTCTAACCTCCTAGGCTCATAAAAATGAGCACAATAATTTACATAGACTTCTTGTGATCTCAAATTAACCCAACTATTCTTCATCTTACTAAATTGAGTAGTAAACCATGAGTGAGTTCAGGAAGGTAAATCCTTGGTCTCAAGATCACGCTGTCATTACACAAATCAACACATAAAGACACATCTTTATGAAAACAAATAGATTCAAAATGTTAGGAACTCGCACATTATCATAACTTATTCACGCAAAATCCTTTGTCCCATTGACATGATCGATTTTTTGTTTCCCTCTATTCTCTATGTTTCTCTTGCTCATTTTCTAAATTAAGAAAACTACACATTATAAGGAACAAACCAAAAAATGGCTCATTGGAAATGTATTATAAAAGTTAGTACCTTAAATTCTTCTGATCCAAAATATCTAACAAGCATAGCCCAAGTATTTTCATTCACACTTAGTAGAGGATTTTTTAATCTCATTTCATCATTGTCATACTTGCAATAATAATCCTTGTGCAATCTATGCCTATAGTCCTTATATTGACGGTTTAGTTGTTGATATATAGATTCTTGGATATGAGGCCCCTCTTCTAGAGTCAACTTTTGATATAAAATATTGTAAGAATAAATACATATATGTAAGGTATAACACTAAGTATATGTAGAAAATTTTAAATTGGCATACAAATTTGTTATAAAATACATATATGCAAGGTATAATATTAAGTATATGTAGAAAATTTCAAATTGGCATGCAAATTTGTTAAAGTACATTAGTTACCTTTGTACCAATCCACATATTCTTTTTGTCATCATTTGGAATTGCCTTCCATTTAGGAAATTGAAGCGAAGCCATTTGTTTAACAATAATTCCTAACTTAGTTATTAATGCTTGTGCATTATGGCCAACGACTTGTATCAGGTGTGGTGGAATTTCTATCCTTAGCTTTTCCTTTGCATGTCTTTGTTTCACAATTCCAACACCCTTAGTCTTTTCTCGCCATTTTTTCTTAGGTGTGCATGGATCTAATCAAGAAAATAATATAACTTTTAATTCAATTATAAAATATATTTGATATTTCATAACAAAAAATAATTGTATAGTATATATAAAAAAAACTTACAATTAAATACCTGTGTTGCTAATGATATTCTGATTTGGAGCAAATACCTCCAACTGTTATGAGTCTAAGAGTCTTATCTTAG
The DNA here is from genome assembly GCA_022059035.1 of Vitis rupestris. Taxonomy (NCBI): domain Eukaryota; kingdom Viridiplantae; phylum Streptophyta; class Magnoliopsida; order Vitales; family Vitaceae; genus Vitis; species Vitis rupestris. The sequence continues at coordinate 21,015 of JAJJMI010021152.1, read as the reverse complement.
TTGAATGTTATCTTCTTACTCAACTTTTGTTAATTATATTTATGTTATATCCTACAATATTTTGCATTAAACTTAATAATTGAATATAAATATGTGACAATAACAACACCTTTACATGCACAAGATTTAAAAGTATGCAAATATATATATATATAGCCAAAAAAATTGTGAGCAATAAATATAAAATTTGATTGACATAAATTTTGAAAGAAAAATAATGTGAGCATATCATAACAATTACATCAAATAATCACTATCACTATTAACATCAATGTTCATTTCATCTTACTCAGAGTTAGAATCAATGAGAGAACAATCCTCTTCACTTCGATCATTACTAAAAGTGTCTAAATCATCATTTACCTTTTCATCATGAATTAAATGACTTGTATCAATTGAAATTGGAGGAATATCATTCCTATGCCATGAGAAAATTCCATCACCACCAATGTTCATAGTGTTACTAACATTAAGTGACTCATTATGTTGATATGGCTCATTATCAGTGCTTAACACTTCATCTTCATGTTCTGGAACATCATACAATTTTCGAGATTGTGTCTTCACCATAACTTTCCAATTACTGCCTAACTTGGTGTCATTGACATAAAAGATTTGTTCAATTTGTGAGGCTAGCACAAATGGTTCATTAGTATTCCATTTCTCCGTGACATTAATACTAGTGTAATTATATTTATCTATTTGAAATCCTCTACCTTCATGATCAACATCCCACCAATCACATTTAAATAGAAAAACCTTATTCTCACCAAAAAAATCTAAATGAATTATGTCATTCAAAATACCAAAGTGATCTTTATTCCATGTTTCATGATCTCCCTTTACCATCACACTGCTATTTTGAGGTTTTTTGAAGCATCTCATGATATTTTATATGAAAGCGTAAGCCATTAAGGATGAAACCCTTATATCATGTGACTCTTCTATCTGGGCCTCTTACTAAGTTATGAAGTTTCTCATTTACTCGTGCACTCCTTTGATTGTACAATTGTGTAACCTATTCAAGTAAATGAATATAAATGAAATAAACTTGTGTTATAGTAATAAAGAAAAGTTCTTTTTTATAATTAATTTTGGATGTGAATTAAAATAAAATCTTTTGTAAATAAATTGAAACGTTGTGAGTAAATAAGTTTAAAATATTTAATTTGGAATTGTTCCCAATATAAATAAACTTCTTTTGAATTTCCTTTGAAATGTTGTAACCTTAACAAATAATTAAATTCTATTTTGTTCATTCACATTCATTAATTGTGTACATTCTTGTGTACTCTTTTCTCACCTCATGACTTATATGTATCTTGTTGTCCTATTATTGGTATCCTTGATTAATTAATCAATTTTCATGATTCCCTTTATTCACTTAGTAGAGATCGTAGGTATACAACCTTAGAGGAGTGTTACGGTTTAATCATCACACCTTCTCGATAGGTAACTTGATCCCTAGGCCTAGACTCGGGTTTTTTAAAGATAGACTTTTCCAAAACTTAAAGAGTCATTTTTCTTAGGATTTTAGTTTCTTATTTTATTTTCCCTTAAAAAAAATAAAAATAAGTGATGACTCCAATGTTTACAAAAATACACTTTTTCATTAAAAGAAAGCGAGTCTCACCAATAAAATGAGAGACAAAAGTGAAAAATGTGTGTCCACAAGTATTAGCTTATTGAACCTTAGGAATTACTAAGTGAACTTTAGGTATTAACTTAATACACCCTGGGTACTACCTTAGTGAACCTTGGGTACTACCTTTGTGAACCTTGGGTACTACCTTTGTGAACCTTAGGTACTTCATACGTGAACCTTAGGTACTTCATACGTGAACCTTAGGTACTTCATACGTGAACCTTAGGTACTTCATATGTGAACCTTAGGTACTTCATACGTGAACCTTAGTTACTTCATTTGTGAATATTAGGTAGTTCCTTTGTCAACCTTAGGCAGTTCGTTTGTCAACCATATGACCAATAAGTGGAATTTAATTCAGACATAACTTACAGCGTCTTCAGTTGCACATAGAACTAAGCATGACATTATGTGTTTTATTATGATGGTCGGTTAGTTCACCTTTGGTATAGTGGTGGCTGAACCTTAGGTACTACCTTAATCAACCTTAGCTATTACCTTAACACACCTTGGCTTACTACCTTTGTGAACCTTAAGTACTTCCTTCAACATTATGTTTTACAATATTAGTCAATTTGTTCCTTTTATGTGCTTACCGAACCTTAGGTACTGCCTTACTGAACCTTAGGTACTATCTTAATGAACCTTGGGTACTACTTTAACGAACCTTGGGTAACACCATAGCAAACTTGGGTACTACCATTGTGAATCTTACGTACTTTATTTGTGAACCTTGGGTACTATCTTAGTAAACCTTGGGTACTACCTTAGTGAATCTTAAGTACTACCTTTGTGAGCCTTAGGTATTACCTTAGTAAACCTTAGGTACTACATTTGCCTACCTTAGGTACGACCTTTTATTATCTTAGGTACTAATTTTTCTTGATTACAGATAAATAAATGGTTGCGTTGCATTGTAAACATGCACTACATTTGAATTTTAATATTTATTTCAGTATGAATTCAGTTAATTAGGCATTATGTCTTCGTATCAACCCATAACTTAAACCATGGTAGTAGTCACACAAAGCTTGAATAAAATTTTATTTATTTTTTATGAATAATAAAATTTAAAATGTAAAAATGAGTAGATTGGAGTTAAATATATAGGACTAGAAGAATTTTCCCATTTTGAAGCATTAGTTGAATTACATACTCAGAGTTCATAATGAGGTGCTCCACAATATCCAATTCTCTTCCATATAGCTCCTCTCAAAATGGTGTAAAGAGGTTAAAGAGATTAGTCTCCAAATAAGTTTGTTTTCCCTATTGACAATTCCAACTCATCACTAAAGTAAAGGAAACACCCTAAAATCCCCCCAAAAGGGAGCAAATCAAAGAGAATGGCTAAGGTGCAAAGTTTTCTTAGTTCTAAGGGATTATTCTTCTAAACTTTTGTATTTCCATGTCAGGTTTGGCAACAAAAGACAAAAGAAGATTCTATGGCTATAAAGTGGCTTAAAGAGTTGGAACTAACCCCTAAAAGCAAGACATGATGTAACAAAGTTAGACTTAACTATCTCTTTGCTATCATTTTGGTGTATTAACATTGATTTGAGCATTTAGTCTTTGTCTCTTACATTGCACATGACTTGGGTTCATTAGAAGTTGCATAGAAGATACAAGTCATGGGTTCCTTGTAAGTAGATAAGTTGTACATTGTTGGTTCATGAATTTAGGAAATCCAATAAAGACTATAGTACACCACCTCCTAATTGGAGGGATGACTTGTCTTAGCCATTAAGATGGGTTTCCTATGGTGAGTGCACTAGTGTATGTGATACGTATTGGATATGACTGATGGTGAATCATGATGCAAGACTATCAATTGTCATGATTCACCAAGCTACTATACCGCATGGACTCTTAACCTTGAGAGGACATTGAGCTTGTGCCAAAATCAATAGGAGACTTTAACCTATGGGTAAAACCCTAAAGTGGTCATATATCCCTATGGATTAGGTCACTATTGATGGAGGCTAGTGGCAACAAGCATTCTCAATAGAGGCACCATGATATCTCATGGGATTGAGACAATGTATCCCATTGGGTGATCTAAAGGACATGTGATCATGAAATCTATGGCCACAGTAATTCTTTTAGTGAAATTTGACATATACTCATTTGAGGTAGAGTATGTATGTCAGTTGATCATATAATAAGTGAGATTTGTAACTCAAGAATTTGAGAGGTAATCTTGATAGGTGATAGCACTACCTTTTTATATTACAGGGAGTCTACATGCAATGGATAGTAGGTCATAGACCTGAACACTTAATGTCTCGTTGTAATATACATAAGGTATTAGAGTATAGTTGACTCTCTATAGTGGGATGTTGAGTCAATTTTAGAACTTAATTCAGAAGGAACCAATATTCCTATGGGTCTTAATGGTCCCTACTCTGAGTTCATATTCCTTGATGGCATGATTTATGAGGATTGAATGAGTTTTTTTTTTTCACTTTTGTGCATAAGGATGTTTTGGTAATTATGCAAGGTTGTACAAGAATAAGTGAGTGGCATATTTGGACAAGGCTAATTGATTAATTAGGATCTTGTATGGTTAATTAATCAATTAGAAACCTTTTTAGGTTAGATTAAGTGACCCAAGCCTATGGTGGGCTTAAGTCACTTAAGTCTAATAGGAAGCCTATAAATACCCTTTTAGGGGTTAGGGTTTCTAGGACTTGTCATTCTTCTTTTTCAGTCCAGAGAGAAAACCTTAGCCTCTACCCTTGAGATCTCCACCATTTCATTGCCTAGACACAAGGAAGAGTCATCAGGCAGAATATCTTAGGTGTACGAGAAAAACACTAGAATCACATAAGTTGCGTGCATGAGAATTGCATGCAATGTGCACAAGAATCACACAAGATGCGCACGTGGGTAGCAGTAGGAGGAGATATTCTCCAGTTTTTCTAGGCATGTTATTTATCATAAGGAATGGATCTAGGAAGATCTAGATCTAGGTATGAGCACTTTATTCTCTAGATATATGTTTTCTATGGTATCAATATTGGTTTTGAATACCTGGTTTCCGCTATGATAGATTTAGAGAGTCTATGATAGATTTTCATGCACCCTATGAGATCTAAGGCATGATAATAGAGTAAATTGGGGTTCCCAACAAAATCAATAGATTTGGTGCTGTATGTTCTTGATATTTATTTTCTATTTTTAACTTTTTCCTTTCTCATTTTGATGTAGGTGCTAGAGATTCCAATAGTAGAATTTAGGTATCTTGAACTGAATAAGTGCGATTGAATTCATTTGTGTGTGATTGCATTAATGACTAAATGGAGAAGTTGCTTGATAGGTTAAAACCTCCATCTATGAAATAAGTTTTTATCACTCTTATACCTGTAGAGACTTAGGAATGATTTGGATGACTTAATGATATTTATCAACACAAGCATAGACTTTCTTCTTCCTTCTCCTTAATGATATTTATTACTCGTATATTTTCTTAACTTTTAAACATACTGATTAGTTATCCAATGATTGGTTGAGTACCAATGACTATGAATGCTTGAAAATAGGAACTCCAATAGAGGAACATGCTGATGTAATAAGGAAAGTTGGATCCAAAAGGTGTTGTTCATGTAGTAAAAAGTGTTTGTGCAAGACACTGAAATGCAAATGTCAAGCTACTATGGCAGTTGTAGAACGTCATGTGACTGTGTACCCAATAAGTGCAACAATAGAGACATAGATTTGTTCAAGAAGTTGGATGGCTTGCAATAGTTGAAGATGGCTGAAGGCATTGGAAACTGCTTGGGCATTGGAGCTTCTCATAATCTACTGCTACTTCATAGTGCATTAGTTGACAAGCTTACTAGGAGGAATAACAATTATAGCTTCTTGGGACATTGCATATTGGATTATACTTTAGGTCTTATTAACTGCAAGGATGGAGCATAGATTGGAATAAATGTGAACCACATTTCTATTATTTCTAGTTAACCATTATATTTTTAGATTAATTTGGTTGTAAACTCATATTTTAGCAAAAAAGAAAACCTAGGGAAAATTTTTGTAGAAATCTCAATTCTCTTTTCACTTGTCTATGAATTTCTTAATCTCTTTACTTGGCCTTTTATTTAGTAGTGATATCGTATATAGAACATGAGGAGATTTTCTTAAGGGACAATTATCACAAATGTGACCTCCTCTTCTACAAAGATTGTAAGTAGTTGAAAGTGAAAAGTTAGAGGCTTCCTTTACAAAATAATTCTAAAATTATTTTTATTTTTATTTTTATTTTTGAAAGGCTTGTAGCCTAGCCTTTTGTTTTGTTTGTTTTAAAAAAAATCAAAAATGCACTTTTGACCTGCCAAAATCATATCAAAAGTCTTTTGACCATTTGAGAACTTTTGTATAAAGGATCTTAACCATTCATTTTTCTCTTTCAACTCTCCATTTTCCTTTTCAAAAGAGATTTTTGTCTTCTCAATATTTCAAATTTTTCCTTAAGCTCATTAAGCTTATTTTTAAGACAAGAAATCTTTTTCTTAAGAGAGACATTTTTGAACCCAAGTTTTTCAAGATCAAAATATAATTCTTGAAGTATATATTGAAACTCACTATAGTTAGAGTTGGAATTTACCTCATCTTCATGTTCCTCTAAAGCCATGAAGCACATGTTGGCATCCTCATTTGCGCATTCTTCTTCCATGTAGTATTCATCACTTTCACTTTCACTTTCTTCCTCTTCATCATCATTTGTTGAAGCCTTAAAAGCTAAACTTTTCTTATTTTCTTCAACTCTTTGATGATTGTTCAATTTTATCTTATGAGTCATGAGTGACCCAATGAGTTCCTCAAGTGGGAGCTTGGTGAGATCCTTTGCTTCTTGAATAGTCGTCACCTTTGCTTCCCATTTCCTTGGTAGAGACCTTAAATCTTCATGACTTTCTTTACTTCGGTGTAGGTATTTCCCAAGGCTTCAAGTTCATTCATAATCACCATGAACCTAGAAAACATCTCTATAATAGATTCAAAATCCTTTATAGAAAATAATTCATAATCATACACAAGGATGTTAACTCTAGACTCTTTAACTTGGTTGGTTCCCCCTATGAGTGATTCTAATAGCCTCCAAATTTCTTTAGTCGACTTACGTTGCCAAACATGATTAAATTCATTTCTATAAATAGCATAATGTAAGATATAAATGGCTTTGGAATTAATTGATCTTTCTTTTTATCAAGCTCATCCCATTCTTGCTTAGGTTTTGGAACCAGCACTCGATTTTCTAATTTTGAAGGAATGTGAGGACCATCTTCAATGACATCCCATAGATCAAGATTAATATATTTTAAAAACCAAGACATTTTTGCTTTCCAATAGGAATAATTGACTCCCTTAAAGAATGGAGGTCGGGTGGTTGAAAAACTTTCAATGTGAGGTGAGCTTGATGGATTATCCATTACCTCTTAGACGGTTAAATCTTAAACAAGGGGTCTAACTCTTATACCAATTGTTAGAAAAATTAGGCTAATACAACCTAAAATAATCACTCTAAAGGGCGGGTGAATAGGGTGATGGTCTCTTTTTGCAAATTTAAATTATATGAATGCAAGAAACAATTATATGTAAATATATAATAAACCAATATAGAAACAATTTCATATAAAGTAAATGAGTCGGGAAGAGAGAATGCAAACACAAGATTTTTATAGTGGTTTGGCACAACCCGACCTACATCCACTCTCTTCTAGCTTCAATCCCAAGCTTGAGGTTTCACTATTTCAAGGCTTCCAAACCAAGCCTTTAAGCAATACAGTTGGATTATGGTTCCAATCCACCAACTTGGACTTTTGGCTCCAAGCACCCTTTACAAACCTCAAGAGATACCTTACTCTTAAATAACCCCTCAAGTGATACCCCACACTTGAGAATCCCTAATGGATAATTCCTCTAAAATATTTAAAAATGAAGATAATAAATGATCTCACAAAATCCTAGTACAAAACTTTAAGGCTCAAATGATACAAGAAAACTAGGATTGAATGGTGCACTAAAGATATGCAAGTTTTAGAACAATGGTGCACTAAAAAATACTCACCTAAGGCTCAAATGTATTTAAGAAAGGCTTAGGAAGGTTAATATCATGAAACAATGAAGATTGGAGCCTTTTTATAGAGGAAAATGTCAAACTAGTTGTTAGGGGTTCGACCGCTTGAGTTCGGGTTCAACCGGTCAAGCTGGGGTTGACCGGTTGACTAGTCGTTAGCTTTTAATGCTTGGTAGGTGACTGTTGAAGCTCGATCACCCCTTGATCAGACCTCGACTGGTTAAGGCTCAACCTCGACCGATTGAACAACTGTTTTGGAAGAGAGAGAATATTTTTTTTTCACCCATCGATTGGTTAAGCTAGGGATTGATCGGTTCCTTATCCAGTTCAACTGGTTGAGCTATTTTTGGCTCAACAATCATTCTTTTCAACTTAAAACCTTTTAAATAATTTTGGAAAACATTTGACACAAGGTTTTAATTAAAACATGAAATTGTCCAATTTTAAAGGATTTAAAAAAAATTATTTTTGGATGATTTTGGTACATAAATTAATAATGTAATGCATGAAAGACTTAGTGCACCAAAAACCTTACAAAGAGATCCTATAAAGCTTAGGCCTTGAAAAGAACTTGTCTTTGAGGTCATCTTCTTCTTATTGATTTCTCTTTAACTTGATTTTGTCTTTGTGATTGCCACTTTGGAAATCGTCTTGCCTAATCACACATGAAATATAATCATTAGTTTTAAACCTTGTTTTGTTATCATCAAAACCAAGATTAACCAAACCTTGGTTTCACACTTGACGATAGTTTATGAGGATTGGATGGGTTATTAGTTCACTTTTGTGTATAAGGGTGTTTTGGTAACTACACAAGGTTGTAAAAGGATAAGTGAGTGGTATGTCTGGACCAGACTATTTGATTAATTAGGGCCTTATATGATTAATTAAATAATTAGCAACCTTTTTGGGTTAGATTAAGTGACCTCATATCATGGTGGGTTTAAGTCACTTAAGCATAATAGGAAGCTTATAAAAACCCTCTTAGGGGTTATGGGGTTTCCAAGTCTTGTCATTCTCTCCTTTAGTCTAGAGAGAAAACTTTAGTTTCCACCTTGAGATCTCCACATTCATTGCCTAGACATAAGGAAGAGTCATCGGGTGGAAGATCATGGTGTTTACGAGATCCATTATGACTTTGAAGTTATTTACATTAATTGGAATTAATTCGGGAACATCCATATCAAATGTATGTGGTTTTATTATTTAAATCTATGTTTTCTATGGTATTTACATTGTTTTTGAATACCTATTTATCCACTGCTATAGATTTAGAGAGCCTATGATAGATTTGCATGCACCCTACATGATCTAAGACATGGAAATGGAGCAATCCAGGGTTGCCAACATAAACAAAAAAATAATCATATGTCTAAAGAATAAAAAAGGCCAAAGGAATGCAAAAGAAGAAACAATTCAGCATAAAACTTTTTAAGCCAAAAATCAAACTAATTTAATCGATTAGGCATATGCCCAAGGATTTCCTAAGAAATTCAAACCTAAGAAAATCTAGGGGTTTAGTAAAGATGTATTCCAATTGATGTTCAGTGGGGACAAACTCTAGAGAAACAACCTTATCTTCAACTAAGTCCTCAATGAAGATATGATGAATTTAAATATGTTTAGTACAAGAATGAAGAATATGATTTTTGGAAATATTGATAGCACTAGCATTGTTACATTGTATGTTCATGGTCCCTTGTGTTAGGATAGAGCCCTTAAAAGCATGACATGATATAATAAATTTGGAATTCATTATTTATTTAATGATGTTCCATTTTCACTTTTATCTATCCTTATTCCTTGTATTATACTTTATGAGCATTCTTGCCTGCATCTTTTGTATTGTACATGACTTAGGTACATTAGGAGTTGCACAGAAGATCTAAGTCATGGATTCCTTTCAAATAGATGACTTTTTCACAATTGTTTCATAGGTCTAGGCAACCCATTAAAGGTTGTAGTGCACCACCTTCTAATTAGAGGGATGACTAGTCTTAGCTATCGAGACGGGCTTCCCATGGTGAGTGCACTAGTGTATATGATTACATATTAGACAAGACCTACGGTGAGTCATGACTTAAGGCTATCAAGTAGTCATGACCTTACCAAGCTGCTTTGTTATGTTGTCTTTCAACCTTGAGAGAATATTGAGTTTGTGCTAAAGTTAGCAATGGATTTAACCTATAGGTGAGATTGTAAGTTGATCATATAATCCCTATGGATTGGGTCACTATTGATAGAAACTGATAGCAATAAGTATTCTCAATAAAGACACCATGTTATCTCTTGGGATTGAGATAGTGTGTCCCATTGGGTGATCCTAAGGAGGTGTGTTCATGGAAACTATGGCCATAGTAGTTCCTTAAGTGGAACTTGACATAGGCTCTTTAAGAGCTAAGACATGTTAATTGAACACACAATAAGAGGATCTATAACTCAAGGATAATAGAGGTAGTCTTGAAAGATTGATAGATTTCACTTTGTTAGACTATGGACACTAAATCATAGGAAGATTTAGATAGCAAGTCACGGACTCGAGCACTTGGTGTCTCATTGTTATTTATATAGGATATTGGAGTCTAGTTGATTCTCTATAGTGGGATGTTGAATTAAATTTAGAATTGGATTATGAGGGAGTCAGTATTCCTATGGGTCCTAGTGGTCCTTGCTCTAAGCTCATATACCTTATTGGCATAGGTTATGAAGGTCAGATTGGCTCTAGGTTCACTTTTGTGTGTAAGGGCATTTTGCTAATTATGTAAAGTTGCATAGGGGTTAGTGAACAAGGTCTCTAGATTGGGCTAATTGATTAATTAGTAAACCCTATTGGGTTAATTAATCAATTAGACCCATTTCGGGCTAAATTAAGTGACCTAAGCCCATGTGGGCTCAAGTCACTTAAGCCCACTTAGAAACCCTATAAATACCCCATAGGGGTTAGGTTTTCCATTGCTTTTATCTTCCACCATCCAAAGAGATTGAGAGCCATAGACTCCACCCTCTTTTCCACCTCACCGAAAGTGTGCCAAGATCAAGGTTTGAGTCATTGAGCAGAAAATTTCGGGTTTATGAGACTTCTGCGATTTCGATCTTCATTTTTACCATGTGAATTTGATTGGAACATTCGAATATGAGGTATAGCTTTCATTAGCACTTTCTAAATCCTTTTAAAGTATAAAAATGTTTTTTTTTTTTTTTTTCCGTTGTGCATAGTATTTAGAAAAAGCCTAGGATAGTGATGCATGTTCCTAACCTGATCTAGACATAGGAAACGGAGAGATCTAGGTTTTTCCCATCAACTAGTATGAGATACATAGGTTAGTAATCATGTTAGAACCATTCTATGGTGTGCTAACTTATTTTTGTAGGGTTTTTGTTTATCCCATGGCCCCAAGGATAATTAATGTGAGTTTTTTATTATGATCTTATTATAATATGATGGTTATAATTGTGATTGTTTTTTTTTACTAGGAATGCAATAATTACTTGGATTGGTTTTTACTTTTCTTAGATGGGTTGTAAGCCTCATAAGAGGCATAAGATTTTTGTTATTTTCTAAAACTCCTTTTTTAATCTTAGAATGATATGTAAACTCCAAATCTTTGGAGTATAGGATTTTGTTGTAAAAATCCATTTCTTTCATCATTCTTTGTAATCTATGGAGGTTATGGAAACAATATGAAGCATCACAAAGTGTTTGTGCCCATTCCTATGTTGGAAAAAAGAAAAGAAGGCTTCTTGAAGTTTTTTTTTTCATGAGTTCCTATGGCGATTTAAGGGAAAAGAAAGAATCTTGGAAGTTCTTGATTTGAGATCCTTGGCAACATAGTTTTATCATTTTTAACTTAAAATTGGGATGATTTCCCGTAAGTTTCATAGAGCAAGCCACTAATGGTTTTGAATCTAAGGAAGTCACGAATCCAAAGCTTTAAGCATATCATAATTCAGAGTTGAAATGAGAGAGTTATAGCCAATTAAATAAAAGTTGCATAGAGAGCATGTTAGCACAGTGATGCTGACTTCAACTCAAAATTGGGGCTACCTCATATGAGCTTTTTGGGGCCAACCATATATGGTTTTGAAGTTTAGGAATTCAAAAATCCAGTGTTTCAAACAAATTTCAATTCGAAGTTGAAACGAGGGAGATATGGTTGATTGAAGCTAGACTATTCAAAGGGTATGCAATTACGGGATTGAGTTTGAGCCAAATTGTTTTTGGTTGTTTGGGCTCAATTTTTTGGTCTCTTTTTGGGCTCTTTTTGTGGAAATTGGGCCCGTTAGGTTTTTTCTTTTTTCATTAACCCTATATTTGGTTGTAGGGCTATTTTGGTAATTTGGATTTATCAAAATTTTACTTACCAAATTTACAACAGGATCCTTAAGGCCATGAGAATTATTTATTTAATTTCCTTTTATGTCTTTTATACCTTTTTATTTTTGGCATAGAATATATTTTGGTTTTCTTAAGTTAATGAATTTTCATATTTTTTTTCCTTATTTTAGATAATTTATTAAATTAGAATGTGCTATGAATTAGGAAAATTTTATTTTAGATCAAGACAAGTTAGAAAGAAATAAAGAACCTACTTCCTTTTCAAAATTAAACTCTTAGATATTTCTTTTTTTCAAAATTAATATTTTTAGATTTTAGATCCCTAAGAATCTTTTTATTTTAAGAAACAATTTTTATTGTTCCAAGTCTTTATGAAATAAAAATTTTCCTATTTAGCATAAGATTCTAATTGAAATAAATAAATTATTTTTGGAAAAATATATGATAGATAATTCATGGTTAAGATAGCTTATCAAGATATTGTTTCAAATAAAATAAATTAAAATGGTGATTTTGGATTTTCTTAAAATAATAAATTTTCATGAGTTTTATTTCCATTATTATTTATTTAAGAAATTGGTTGTTGTCATTTGAAATTTCAAATTCCTTTTGGGACTTTCCATTATTTGGGTTAAGTGGTTCTCCAGGCTCTCTCTTCCCCCCTTGAGAGAAGGAGAAACTGTTTAGTTTGAAAAGGAAAGTTCAAGGATAAGGAATATGAAAGATATCCCTATTTGGAGCAAGAGTCCCAATTCAAGTAATAAATAAAAGTTTTGGAAATTCTTATGATAGATGATTTATTTGAAGATAGTTACCAAAATTATCTTAAAGTCTCTCTTCCAAATTATTAAGTGGGAGCAGGCTATAGGCAAGCCCATAGGCTCCAAGATTGAGCCCATCTTGATTTTGGGCCCATCACCATTCCAAAGATGGGGTGATCCAAAGAATCAAGGGATATGGACTATTATATATGGACAAAACTATATATGTTTATAGTGGGAGTGGCCAATTTTAAAGATGAAACTCTTCACTTGGTAACATTGATGTCAAGGATCTTGGTTACACACTTAACTTAGAAATGAAGTGGTAGAATCACCTAAAGTGGTCCCATTTTCATGTCTAAGGGATATATGTAGTTTGAGAGCACCATATTTTTGCTAAATTAATTACCAACTTGCCTTGAATACTCAATTTCTTTTTATTAATGCATGAAAATATTATATTTGTTACAGATATCATGTCTTTAACCTGTCACCTATTATTTTTTTTTTATTTTATAAATTGGACCTAATTATATATTGAAAATAATCTAGATACAATATTAATTGCATAAAAGCTGATTTTGGTAGAGTTTGTTATTTCCTTATAATAATCCTATCATAAAGTAAGAGAAGCATATCAAAGGTGGCATAAGATGGATCAAAAGACTAAGTCTTTCATACTTGGATCTTTAGATAATGTGTTGCTAAAGCAACACATGTCTATTTCCATAGTCTATGATATTCTCTTTAAAGTTGCAAGAGTTATTTGGTGATAAGGGTTAGTCAACTAGACAAGTTGCCCTTAAGACTATTATGAACACTAGTGTGTATGGTTACACATTGGACAAGACCTACGGTGAGTCATGACTTAAGACTATCAAGTAGTCATGGCCTCACCAATCTACTTCATTGTGTTGTCTCTCAACCTTGAGAGAATATTGAGCTTGTGCTAAAGTTAGCAATGACTTTGACCAACAGGTGAGATTGTAAGTTGATCATATATTCCCAAAGGATGGGTCACTATTGATGAAAGTCGGTAGCAATAGGTATTCTCAATAAAGAAACCATGATATCTTTTGGGATTGAGACAATGTGTCCCCTTAGTGATCCTAAGGAGGTGTGTTCAGGGAAACTATGGCCATAGTTGTTCCTTAAATGGAACTTGACATAGGCTCTTTGAGAGCTAAGACATGTTAATTGAACACACAATAGGAGGATTTGTAACTCAAGGATAGTAGATGTAGTCTTGAAAAGTTAATAACTTTCACCTTGTTAGACTATGAGCACTGGTTCATAAGGAGATTAAACACAATGGATAGTAGGTCATAGACCCGAGCACTTGGTGTCTCGTTGTTATTTACATAGGATACTGGAGTTCAGTTGATTCTCTGTAGTGGGATGTCGAATCAACTTTAGAATTGGATTATGAGGGAGTCAATATTCTTATGGATCCTAGTGGTCCCTACTCTAAGCTCATATACCTTGTTGGCATGGGTTATGAGGGTCGGATTGGCTCTAGGTTCACTTTTGTGCATAAGGGCGTTTTGGTAATTATGTAAGGTTTCATAGAGAAGTGAACAAGGTCTCTAGATTGGGATAATTGATTAATTAGTAAACCCTATTGAGTCAATTAGTCAATTAGAACCCATTTTGGGTTAGATTAACTGACCCAAGCCCATGTGGGCTTAAGTCACTTAAGCTCACTTAGGCTATGTTTGGTTCCCGGAAAATTTGAAGGAAAATGCAAGGGAAAGAAAATACAAAGGAAAAGTAGAAGGAAAGAAAAAGTGAAGGAAAATAAAAAAATAGATTAAAAGTTGATAAATTATTTTTTTTGTTACTTCAAACTAATTTTATTTATTTTAACTCATCAATATAAAGATTAAATAATTTAAAAATACATAAGTTTTTAATTAGTTTTAATTATATTTGATTTTCTTTGATATTTTTCATAAGACAACCAAACATGAGAAAATTATTTTCCTTAGCATTTTTTTTCTTTCCTTTGTACTTTCCGGGAACCAAACATAGCCTTAGAAACCCTATAAATACCCCATAAGGGTTAAGGTTTCCATAGCTTTTATCTTCCATCATCCAAAGAGATTGAGATCCATAACCTCCACCCTCTTTTCCTCCCCACCGGAATTGTGCCAAGATCAAGGTTCGAGTCATCCGATGGAAGACTTCGGGTTTACGAGACTTCTGCGATTTCAATCTTCATCTTTACCATGTGGATTTATTTGGGAACATTTGAATCTGAGGTATGGTTTTCATTAGCACTTTCTAAATCTTTTTAAAGTATAAAAGTGTTTTTTCTTTCTTTTATGCATAGAATTTAGAAAAAACCTAAGATAGTTATGTATGTTCCTAACTTGATTCGGACATGGGAAACGGAAAGATCCGAGTTTTTCCTATCACTTTGCTCAATTCCATAGTCTTTTAGTATTTGTTTCATCCATAAGAGTTGTGTACAACAACTTCCTACAACAATACATTTAAGTTTAGCTATGGAAAAGGAAATTGAATTTTGTTTCTTACTAACCCAAGCCAGAATAAAATCATCGATGAAAAAACATACACCATATGCACATTTTCTATTCTCAACATTTTTGGCCCAGTTAGCATTAGAATAACCAACCATAATAAGAGATGAATCATAAGGATACCATAACCCATAGTCTAAAGTTCCACTAATGTAGTGTATAATACATTTAACTAAAATTAAGTGTGACTCTTTAAGGTTTGCTTGGTGCCTAACATAAGCTTCAACACTAAAAGATATGTTTAGACGACTTATTGTGAGATATAAGTGATTTTCTACTGTGCTCCTATAGAACTTTTACTGAACATCTTTTCTAGACATACCCTTATTAAGCTTGGTTGTAGTGCTCATATGTTTCTTAAAGTGCTTGGTTGATTTAAGACCAAATTTCTTAACTAACTCCCTAGCATACTTAGATTGTGAAAGAAAGATGTCATCTTTTAGTTACCTAATTTGTCATCCTAGGACGAAAGTTAGTCACCAACCATAGTCATCTCAATTTATTCTTCATTATTTCAACAAGGCTAAGGATAAGGTCACTTGAAGTGGCTCCGAAAACAATATTGTCAACATAAATCTTGGCCACTAATAACTCATTCTTAGACTTATGGATAAATAAGGTTCTATCCACTCCTTCTTTCTCAAAATCTTTCTGTAAAAGATAAGAAGTGAGCCTCTCATACCAAGCTCTAGGAGCTTACTTTAATCCATAAAGGTTTTCTTTAGCCTATAGGCATGATTGAGGAATTTCAAATCTTCGAAATCCTTAGGTTGCCTAACATAAACCTTTTCACTTAGAATCTCATTTAGGAATGCACTCTTAACATCCATTTGGAAAAGTTTCATCCTCGAAGAACATACAATGTCTGAGAGAATTCTAATGGACTCTAATCTTGCTATAGAAGCGAAGGTCTCATCAAAGTTAATCCTCTTTATTTGTGAATATCCTTGGGCTACTAGCCTAGCTTTATTCCTCACATTGACCTCATTTACATCTTATTTATTTTTGAAGATCCATTTAATACCTATCAAATGATTGTCTTTAAGCCCAGGGACTAAGTTCGACACATCATTTCTAATGAAGTGATTTAATTCTTTCTATAGTGTGGTAGTCTAAGATTCATCTCCTAAGGCTTCCTTCACATTTTTTAGCTTTAATTAGGAGGTATAATATACAAATCCTATCTCATTTAATCTTAATTGTCCCTTAGTAACAATAGATTCATCCAAGTTACCTATAATATTTGAGATAAGGTGATTATTGGGTATTCTAGATTCAAGCTTATTATTTGTTTCATCAAATTTATCATCTTGAAGTGCATCCTTATCCTTGTTGAGGTCAATTTCATTTTCAAGAATATTATTAGGGTTATCTCTTTAGCTACCTATCTTTTCAAGATTACTCTTAATTGAGTTTTGATCATACTAGTGCCATTTGTAACAATTGGATAACGTGTGAATTTTTATTATAAACCCTATAGAATTTACTCTTAGTGGAATAGCCTAAAAAGATACCTATATCAGATTTTCAATCAAATTTCCCTAGGTTCTCCCCATCCTTAAGTATGTAGCACTCATTGCCAAATGTTCTAAAGTACTTAAGGTTAGGTTTTCTCCTAGTCCATATTTCATAAGATGTCTTCTTTGTTCTTGACTTAAGAAAAACCCTATTAGCAATGTAACATCCAGTATTAATAGCTTCAGCCCAAAACTATATAGGGGTATTGTGCATGTGTAGCATGACTCTAGCCATATCTTTAAGAACTCTATTTTTTATTTTAGCTACTCTATTTTGTTGAGGAGTTCTAGAGGTTGAATACTCATGCTTTATATCCTTTGTATCACAAAAGAGATAGACATCAACATTGTTAAATTCTCTCCCCTTATCACTCCTAATTCTTACAATTGGATGACCCATTTCCACTTAAATCCTAGCACATAAGGATTTTAAATGCTCAATTGTTTCATATTTTTCCTTAAGAAAACACATAAAGGAATACCTAGAAAAATCATCCAATACAACCAGAACATATCTTTTCTCACCTATACTTTCAATACTATAAGACCTATGAGATCCATATAAAGAAGGTACAAAGGGTTAGTGGTATTGATTTCTTAAATCTTTTTTAGTGTGCTTTTCACTTGTTCACCCTTTGGACATTCACCACAAATGTTTGGGTTGATTCCTTAACTTAGGAATTCCTCTAACTTTATCTTTATTCACTATGTGAACTAGATCCCTATAATTTATGTGACTTATCCTTCTATGTCAAAGTTTAGTGAGATCTAGTTTTGTCCTGCTACACATATGAGATGCTTTAGAGTTAGGATTTATTGCATAGCAATTATTAACCGTCCTATGCCTTATGAATATGACTTATCTTCTTTATTGATTACCTTACATAAGTTTTGAGAGAAATTAGCTCTATGTTCATTGTCACCTATTTGATTAATACTAAGAAGATTAGCCTTGAGTCTATCCACATAAAGAATTATATCTAACTTAGGACAACCAAGGATAGATACATTTCCCTTACTTTTCACATAGGCTAAACTCTTATCCTCAAAAGTGACAGTACCACCATTATAATCCTCAAGAGAAGTGAAAAAGGAATTATCACCTATCATGTGCCTAGAGTAGCCACTATCAAAGTACCACTCATTAGAGGATCTAGCTTTTAGTGCAATGAAGACTACCTAACACTTAGCCCTATCTGTTCTCAACCAAACTTGTTTAACCTTATGTGGTGACTTAGAAGAGTTGTGTTGAGTTCTAGGCTTTTGATTTGGTTTTTTTCCCTTTCCTAGTATACAAGATGTTATTTTTTAAGGAATTAAATCATTCATTAACCTATTCATTTGTTACTTAAACCTCTCTAGAAACTTGGCGTAACACATATTTTGAGTATGTCCTGACTTCTTGTAGTGTGTGCATAGTGAAGGAGTGCTAGGAGATGTTGCTTGGATAGGGATTTCTTCTTTGTCTTTTATAAAGATAGTTTCTCCGCTAGTAAGAGTTTCATCTTTATTAATTACCCTAATCCTCTCTTATCACCATAGGTTTTGCTTCTATCAAGAATTTCATTAAGCACTTCAATTCAAGGGTGAAATATTTCATTAACAGAAGAAGAGGATTTTAGTGATTCAATCTCTTGAGTGAGAATATTATTTCTCTCTAGAAGAGAATTGTGTTTAGACTCAAGAAATTGAATTTTTTCAATGAAATTAGTATTTTCCTCATTAAGCAATTCAATCTTAGCTTTATGGGCATCAAGAATATCATAATGTTTTAAGTATTTTTTTTTAATAAGATTCTCATGCTAAGTAGCTAGATTATTTAGATAAGCAACATTTTGTTCATTAGTGTCATCACAGTCACAGTCACCATCACTATCATGCATAGAATCAACAAACGCAACAAAAGCTAAATAATCATTTTGTTTATACCTTGCATCTTCAAAAGTCGTGGAGTTATTCTTTAGAGTCTGTATCACTCCATGTAGCCTGCATAGACTTTTTGATGTCCTTGGGATTGGGATAATCGCGAGAAAAATGTCCCAAACCACCACATTTAAAGAATTATATCTTTTTACCTTTGGGGCTACCTTTATCATTTTCCTTAGAAGATTTATTAGGTCATTTTTCCTTTCCAAATTCCTGATTTTTATTAGGCATTTTAATGAATCTCATGGCCTGTTTAGTTATTTTAGCCATATGAGCTAGTTCATTCCTAGTTGAGTCATTTGGTATTTCAATATATTTTTCCTCATTCTCAGAAGCCTTGAAAGCAGAATCTTTAGCCTTTAAGAATTAAAAAGGGTCATCTCATATGTTTAAATGTATCTAATAAGTTCATCAATTCTCATTGAATCAATGTCCTTGCTTTCCTTTATGGAAGTAACTTTAGGTTTAAATATTTATTAAAAGAATTCAATATTATCCTTAAAAATTTAGAATCTGGGATAGGTTCTCCAAGATTAAAAAATGAATTTACCATGTCACTCAAATTAAAATAAAAGTAAGAAATTTTTTTTTTCATTCATCCTAATATTCTCAAATTAAGTAGTAAATATTGGCAACTTAGAAACTTTCACAACAAACATACCTTCATGAGTGGCTTGGAGTATATCTCTTGCTTCCTTATCACAAGTATAGCTTGCTATCCTACGAAACTCATACGGACAAACACTATTAAATATACTAAAGAGAGCCCTAACATTGGCTTCACTTCCTTCATTGTCAAATTTGGCTCATTCTTGTTTGAGTTTTAATTCTCTAGTTGATTTTCCATTCACATCAAGTCTTCTGGGGGTCCCCATCCATATTCCATTAAATTCCATACCCATTCACCTGGAATTTTAAGAAAAAACTTCATTAAGGTTTTCCAATGAGGATAGTTACTCCCATCGAAATAAGATGGACTATTCAGAGCCCCAATTTTTGGTTGTTCCATATTGGATTTGTAGGATCAATAAAAATTTGATTTTTATCCTACTCTAATACCAATTAAAAAACCTAGATCAAGTAGGGTAATGCCTAGAGGGTGGATAAATGGGTGTATTTAAAAAAATTCTTAAATAGGGAGTTAAATTTTTAACCCAATTAAATTTGTGAGATGTCAAGGATAATCTATATGATCAAAGTAATCAAGATAATCACATGAATAAACAATGAGACCTGGTTGAGAACAAGTTCTATGGAGATAAAAATCCATAAGGTCTAAGACCTCTAATCTAAATCCACTATATGAGAACAAGTTCACATATTTACCTGGTTGTTTTATGCTAAAGACTTACTCTCCAGAACTTACCACTTGTTCCACGTCTGTAATGCAACAACCTCCAATTACTCCAGTTAATACGCTTCAACCCCACTAAAGGGATGCAAGTCTTCAAACAACCTTAAATTCAATGCTTGAATCCTTCTTGAGAGATTGGGAATGGTGTGGCAAAGTAGACATGATCTCTCTATCAATCGTTTTAGGTGTCTCTAAGTGTCTCACCCTATAAAGGGTTATAATGAGGTACATACAAGCATATAAGTCATAAAGAATTGATATCTCAAAGTTTCCAAATTCAATTTACATGAATATCTAAAAAATATTCAATCATATTCTGGTAGATTTGGCAGGAGCGCTCGAGTGTGCTCGATCACCTTAGGCACTTAAGTGTTGTTTAAGTGCTTGAGCGGTACCAATGCTTGAGTGTTGTTGCTTGCTTGAGAAAACTATAGTTTTTAAATATTAAATAAAATATTTTTTAATTCCATAAAAATATATTGATTCTTATTATACCCTTAATCACTTAACTTGTCACAAGCCAAACCTTTTAGACATACCTGTGACCTTTTTGTTGGACGAATAGAAACCTTAGATCTTCAATGGAGAGTAAGTCACTTATTTAAAAAGATTTCTAAGCCAAAAAATAAATTGGAACAAAATTGCCAACAAATAATAACGACTTATTGTCCTAACAACTTTTACAAATGATTTAAAAAAAGAATTTTTATAAATCTATTTACACAAAGTGATTTCTTTCATATATATATATATATATATATAGTTTATAACTTCTATTTACAAAATTATCTCAAAATCCAATTTTTATTCTAGAAAAGGTATATAACAAAAATATTTTAACTTTAGTTTATTTAAGA
>JAJJMI010021148.1:0-10992 GCA_022059035.1 Vitis rupestris | reverse complement strand
TAGCCACAAATAGCCTTTTCAAGTTGGTTGATATCTATCCACCTTATTAAAAACAATTAGTTGTCTTCAAAGAATTAACAATAATCTCTTAAATTTTTAAAGTCTGGATGGGGAATTAGATTTCTTTAGGTCTCAAACCAATAATTGTACATTTCAATATTGGCCCCACACGGTGGTTGAGAAACCAAAGACATGTTGGCTTACTTTTGTATTGATTTTTCAAAATACCAAGTATCTTTCAACGGATATCAGAGCCACAATTAGTTGTCTTCAAAGAATTAACAATAATTTCTTAAAATTTTCATGTTTAGTTTCTGAATATAAAAGTAAGCCAATATGTCTTTGGTTTCTCAACCACCGTGTGAGGACAATATTGAAATGTAGAATTATTGGTTTGAGACTCAATGAAATCTTATTCCTCAATCCAGACTTTAAAAATTTAAGAGATTATTGTTAATTCTTTGAAAATAAAGAGATTATTGTTTCTCCCTAATCCATGTTGGCTTACTTACTTTTGTATTGATTTTTCAAAATACCTAGTATCTTTTAGTGGATGTCATAGCCACAAATAGCCTTTTCAAGTTGGTTGATATCTATCCACCTTATTATAGTTATCTTCAAAGAATTAACAGTAATCTATTAAATTTTTAAAGTCTTGAAGAGGAATTAGATTTCTTTGGGTCAGTCTCAAACCAATAATTGTACATTTCAATATTGTCCCCACGGTTGTTGAGAAACCAAAGACATGTGGGCTTTCTGTTGTATTGAGGCCCTATGTTTTTTATATGTTTTTTTTATTAAGGCCTCAATATTATTAAGTATTTGCATACGAAAACAAGTATTTTGTTTATTCTTATTTTATAAAATTAAAATAAAATATTTGAGTACCAATAATTTGAAAAAAAAAAATCAAATTTGTGTGTTGGTGTTTGGCGAAGCTCAAGTAGAGACAAGAAATGAGAAAATGTGATTTTTAAAAAACATAAGTAAAAGAGATTTAGAGTTCGTTTGACATTAATTCGAATAAGTATTTTTAGCCTAAAAAATATTTTTGAAAAAAATTAGGTGTTTAACAAAGTTTGGAAAACACTTGTAATATTGAAAAAACACTTAAGAGTATTTTTCGGAGAAATACTTAATAGGTAATTCTCCTAAAAATTAATTTAATTTAAATTTTATTTTGTTACTTTTAATATAATAACAATAATAATAATAATAATAATAATAATAATAATAATAATAATTTTCAATAAATAATTTATAAAAATATAATATTTTAATTATTCATAAAATATATTTATTTTAATGTATTTAAAAAAAATTAAACAATTTTTTAAAAAGAATTTCAAAATTTTCAAAAAAAAAAAAAAAGAGGTTAAATGAGTTGGGACGGATGAGTAGGAGAAATTCACATACCCGTCCCACCCCATTTAATTTCTTTACTAGGACGAAGATAGGAATTATTTTAAATAAACAGGGTGGAGTTAGGATGGGCCCAACCCGCCCCATTGTCATCCCTATTCTTTATAAACCAATAAAATAAAATATAAAGTTAATAATGTTTTGTCCATAATTTACGCGTATTTAATAACATAAATTTTAACCACTTAAGTTTAAACACCATTCAAAAACTTTGAATTTGTTTACTAAAAGGAACTTGAGTGACTTATGATGAAACACGAATAAGTAAATTTTAAATTTTATAACATTTTATATTACATATTTATCCTTTTGTAAAATAAAGGTTTTAGTTATTAAATATACTAAAATATCTCTTTTTTAAATCAAATTTGTACTATTAATTCCTTCATGTAATTGAATTTTTAAAAATCAAATCCTTTATTTTTATTCATTTTGTATAATAAAGTTATATTTCCAAATAAAATCAGCTTAAATTTATTTATAAAAACTAATTTTTAATTATAGAGTTAATGAAAAAATTAAAATGATGATTATATTTCTCTAACAAAGATGTTAAATGCATCCACTTTTCTCTCTTGACATCCACCTTACATAAAACAACAAAAAGAAGTGAATGTGAAGAAAAAATGTTTTGGATGCATATAACATTTTTAAAAAAATAAAAATAAAAATGATTTTAACAAAAAATAAAAATGATGATGAAATGAACCCTAATATATATGTTACTATTGCAATTTATTTTTATTGATTTTCTTCTTATATATTATTTAAAAAAATATATTTATTAGTATTTATTGGAAAGTGTAAAAAAAGTGAAAATTTAAAAAAATGGAAGAAAAAAGAATGATGAATAAAACTTGTTATGTGTAGAGGATATTTGGTAAATCAACTTAATGACTTCATTTATATTAATTTCAAAATTTTTTTATAAATATAGATTTATATTTAAATAAAAATAAGTTAATTATTTTGACTTAATACTTAAAATTAATTTATTCTTATTTAAATCTAGAACGATGTTCATAAAATAATAATAATAATAATTAAGAATGTGTAGACCCCCATTTGGGGGATCTGAGTTTTTAATATAGCATTAGAAGAGCCGGGCAGCACCGGAGGTAAGTAGGGGGGCCCCCTTTTCCCTATACCCGGGAAATCAGCTGCATGGGCATGCCACAGGCCATGCTGGTGGGTAAAAGGCACCATACTTGCTGATGCATGAGCAGGAGGAGGCAGGTAGTGGCTTGCTGTGGAAGATAGAAACAGGAGGAGGCAGGTAGTGGCTTGCTGGGGAAGATAGAAACAGGAGGAGATAAAAAGGAGGTTTTTGGCTTCAAGCGGGGGATCGAGAGCATAGGAGGGGGAGTAAGCTGGAAAGGATCTGAAGATCCATTCAGCCGGAGGCTCTTGGTCCAGGTATGTTTTTTTTATTTTTAGTTTGTTTTGCTTCCCCTGTTTTGAACTGCCCTCCCCTGTTTCTAATCACTTGTGGATTCCTTTGACACTTGAAGACCGCTTGTGCACTCTGTTTTCTATTTTGGGATGTCCTGGGTTTGGATTCATCATTGCATTTGTATTTATTCTTAGATGTCATGCCCGTGTTTTCTTCCGATTCCACCCAAACCCCTCCTATAGACATCTGTGGAATGGGGTGAGGCTTAGTAGCTTTCTTTTTTTTATATATGTACGTGCTCTGTTTTTCTTGCACCTATTTTCCTGTCAAGTTTTCTTTTTTTTCTTGAAACGTTGAATGTCGCACCTCATACTGGTCATCTGGGTTGAGGCGCTTATGGGAAAGCTCAGGTCCCTTCCATAGATACAGGTTGTTTCGTTTCCCCATTTCGGCTGTGTTGGAGAGAAGCACCGGATTAGCAAAAGTGCTATATTGAAAGTTGATCATAACAGAGATGTCTTACAATCTTTGAACAATGAAGTTGTTATATCCATTTCCTCTGAGAGAGGTCCCAATGAGGTCTCGAAGTTCTTTGTTTCTTTGCAGCCTTTGTGCATGGAAAGTTTATTTTCAGAAGGTTTCAGTGTCAGCTTGGAGGATTCTTCCAGTCCCGAGGAGGTAGTACCGAATATCCAAAAAAGGATGAGGACATTTCATCACCGTTGCATAGCTTAAGGTCGAGGTACAGTGAGTTGCTGAAGTTGCAGGCAGAGAATCACTTGAGACATGCCCAGTGGACACTCGTTTTGCTTAAAGGAGATATGGGTTATCTTGAGGTATCTGCATTGAGTAGTCTTACCAAAGATGGTGGAACTCCATCAACAGTGAAAATGAAGAATTGGATTGTAGGCGCGTGTGGATCCTTGGTCTTACCTCGCTGTTCTCATTGGTGTAGTTCTTGATGAAGTGTTGAGAACCACCCCCACTAAGGGACCCGAAACCCATCCACTCTGGCATTGCATGCATGACAGAGATCCTACATCAGAAATTCCACAGCCCGTTTCCTACACTTTGCCTAACCTCCAAAACTCATCCATAGGCTTCACTGAGGTTCTGAATCTACTCACCCACGTGCATGGAATCCATGCAAACCCGGCCACCCTTCTACAGCCATTCTATCATACCCATCTTGCTCCCTGTATCACTAACCATCTACCTATCCCGTATTCGTATCCCTCACCCTCCATTCGTTTCCTACATCCATTTCTCTCTCTAGATTTATTCATACCCATTTTCTACACATCACCACATCTCATCCCTCTACCTCCGCATGGCCACCCCAACCACTATATCCACTTCTCCTCATGCCGTTCATCCCCTCACCCGTTCATTGTCATCATTTCCGCATACATGAAGGCCCCATGCAAACCGGACCCATCTCTACACCACATTTCTTCGTACCTCACTTTCTCTCTCTACACCACACCACCTATCTATCCTCTTTCATGTGCGCTTCACGTTCATTCCCTCCACCTTAGCATGGCTGTGCAAGTTTGTGCTATTCTTCATGTGCCTTGGTTCCCATGCATCATTCATCACGTCCCCCTTCTTGCACCCACACCCTCATACCCATGCGCATGGGAACCACGCATACGGTCCCAAATACTCCACTTACTCACCTCTTTGTTCCTACCACCTTTTCTCCCTTTAAACTCATTTCATGCCCATTTCCTACGCCCTGTCGTGGCCGCCCTCAGTCTTTCACTTCATCCATACATGAAACCACTAAACTCATACAATCTCACCACCTTTTATCTCTCTAGGCCACGCTAATACATACCCATTTTCCTCCAAATACCCATCATCATATTTGCCCAGATAACTTTCAAACCTACTCCATCTCGCCATCCTGTCACTCTTCATGTGCACGGCCACCTCTAAGGCCACTGTTTCACACCCGCTGAACCCTTGCATGGCAATGCATAGTCCCATTCCAACCCCCATGCACCGTCATGTTCGTTATCTGCACCCACATCGACGCATCTCATTCCATTGCCTCCACTCTCAAGGCTACCCCACCATGCACGCTTTCCACTTATAACTCCTACCCACCTCATCCACACTTTCGCCTCTCAATACCTATCATACCCATTTTTCAAACCCATATCTCATCCTTTCCTACACCCATCGCGCCCATTTCCTCTTCCACCTTCTACCCAATTTCACTGTCTATCTAATAAACCCTGATCAGTGGAGCAACGAAGATCAGATGATGGTCGTAAATCGAAGCCGTTTGTTTGAATTGTTTGGGAAGATGGCACAAGGACACTGGGCAGCGCCTGAGTGGTGAGTTTCTCTCTGGCCGTCATTCAAGCTGAGGAAATTCTCGGTGTTTGCATATATGCGCATCGTGTTTGCAATATTCAGCAGGAGCCTCTCAATAATATTGACTTGGTGTCAAACGAGATATAGAAAAGCCCTCGAAAGACCGAAATTAAGGGGAACATCCGGGGCAATGGCAGCAAGCAGGTAGATCTGGATAACCAATATAGAAATTCTAGGACTGCTTCGCCTGAATCTGGCGAAGCTTCTGAGCATCAATGGCCTGATAAAATGAGTCTTCAAGTCCTCAAAATTTGGAAAACTATGCAGATATTGGATTGGTTCGGGAAAGTAACCCATCTCATACTCCAGAGTCACAACAGCAGCAAGAACATCATGCCTTACCGAGTTTTCCTCATGCATATAATCCCCAGGCTGGTTATGATGTTCCGTACTTCAGACCCACAATGAATGAAACAGTACGAGGGCAGGGTTTACCATCTCCCCAGGAGGCCTTAGTCTCACATACAGCTAACAACATCCCGACATCATCAATAGCCATGGATTATCCCAGCAGCAGCAACCCCAGCTCCTCGCCGCCCTCTTCAGTGGCAAACATCGGCAAGGATAAGAAGAAGGGCGGGAAGAGAAGTGATGGGGTGAAGCTCTCCACCGACCCACAGGGCGTAGCGGTAAGAGAGAGGAGGCCCCGCATCAGTGACCGCTTCAAGATCTTGCAGAGTTTGGTTCCTAGTGGAACCAAGATGGACACTGTTTCCATGTTGGAGGAGGCTATTCACTATGTCAAGTGCCTCAAGACCCGGATATGGCTTCACTAAACCATGATCAACTTCGTGGACGATGACCCGCCTCTGCTCTACTAGTCAAATTCTCCTCTTTTCTCAACAACAAGGAGCTTTCTACTCACCTGGTGAAACCTTAGCCATGATGCAACCTTACATAACCACTACAGCGCCGAAGCTTGAGTTGGTCCGCGTCATGAATTTTCTACAGGTTTAGTGAGTAATAGCCGCAACAACAGGCTTGGGTGTAAGCTCGGGTTCAGGCCCAGGCCCAGGCCTAGGCCCAGGCTCAGGCCCAGGCACGGGCACAGACACGTATCCACATCGAGACCCCACACACCCAGCTGCCCGCGCTTACGAGTGCGTTCATGGCTGAAGTTTTCTCGTGTCGTATTGTGTTGTGGCAGCAGATCAGGACTATGGAAAAGAGAAGCTTAATGAAAGAATTGCAAAATCTTCGGTTGATGTCGCTGTCATTCCGGTCGGAGCACAAACCTGAAACAAAACTTGAAGAAAAGAAACTGAGGTGGAGGTAGAAAAGATGAGGGAAAGGGCCCGTGACATGCTGATGAACAAAGTGATAGCAGCTCATAATTCAGGCAATCCTGTGAGCCAAATTACCGATCTTGCCATTAACAATAAATCAACACCGTTGACTCAAGAGTCCATTTGCCACCTATTCCATACCCCTACTGCATGGTTTGCATGGCCATCTCTAGGCCATATGACATTCTCGGGTTTCTTTTTACTCGATTTTGAAAATGTTTTCTCAAATCCCATTTTGTAAATATCTTTCTCAAAATCTTGATTTTCAAATAATTCCAATTTTTCGATCTTAGGATTTTTAGGATCACCCAAGAATCCCATTTTTAATAAAACTTTGTTGCCGTCTTTCCTTTTGGCAAACAAATTTCAACATCTCTTTTGTTTTAAGAACGTTTTGAAATAAGCAAGGATTTAATTCCGTAATTCCAAATAATGGAATTTATGGAATTAATTCATGCTAAAATAAACAGACTTTGGTGGGGGCCCGACATATATGATTTTGTGATCGATTTGATTGATTGATTGATTTAATTGTCATGCGCGATTGATTTATTCTGCTTTGTGATTTGTATATATTTATCCTATGTTGATTTACTAACCCTCTCTATTGATAGCGCATGGTGGCTTGTTGCCCAGGTACGCACCTATTTTCACTATTCTCACTCTGGTCACTCCATATACATGTATTGATTCTCACACGTACATGATCGATTTTAGTATACATTGATTTTCCTATTGATTGCCATGATTGCTTCACTTTATTAGTAGAGACCCATTTTTTGGGACTTAGAGGGGTGCTACGGTCTTTACCGTACCTTCCCGACGAGTAACCTGACCCCCGAATCCGATCCGGTTTTTTACAGACCACCTTTTCCAAAATATGGAGTCACACTTAGGGTTTTTCTTTCTTATTTTGTTTACCCTTTAAAAATAAAACAAAAATAAGTGGCGACTCCAAGTCATTTTTAATTAACAAATCAATTTTTCAAATATAAAATCAAGCTCGCCATCGAGTGGGAAACGCATGAGCCGAAATGCGGGGTCCACAGAATGATATAAATTAAGTCATTAAATCACTTTAAGTCATTAAATTGATTTATAAAATACCATCTAAATTTTTTATAACATGTTGTCTAGTCCATGTTCTTATCCACTGAAGCAACAGGTCAAAGATGGGCAGAGTTTGGATGAGAAGGTTGGTAGTTAGAGTTGGCAGAAGGCCCTGAGTCGACTTAAAGCATCTGTACGGTGTGAATTGCTTTTACATACAAGCGGATCGATTCTCATGGATCCATACCTTCCATCTCAAGCCTGATCTGGAGCCGAAGAAGAGCACATACAAGTGGATCGATTCTCATGGATCCATACCTTCCATTCTCAAGCCTGACCATGGAGCTGAAGAAGAGCCGAACCTCCCAAGACTTGGTAGTGGAAAGAGAGTGCTTTCGATAGCTTTGCTTCCTATTCGGATACTGACTCTATTAAAGGGTGGTTTGCGAGAGCGGTTGCCATAGAGGTTTCCAAAGTGGAAGCGGTAGTCGAAGCCAGGCAAAACCTCCCAAGACTTAGCAGGGAAGGGTAAGATTGGTTTGAAATCAGGTGATGTTGGATTCAGTAAGCCTGCAGAAAGGGCCAATTAACTGATGAGTAAGTTTTCTCTTCCCTATCCTCCCTTATTTCATGCAACGTACGTACATTTTTTTAAATTATTAAACCCTTTAATGAATTCAAAGTATTAAATCTTGCTTCATTTGTAGTTTATTTACAAGACTTAATTTGGAGTTTATTTGCTTAATAAAAAAAATTGTATATATATAAAGAAGAAACTATAGAACTCAACAACATAAGAAAGTTATAAGCCAAAATTTATTTTAAATATATAAAGTTGATCCATAACTTTCTAATGATATTGAGTTCTATGAATTTTTAATATTAATTAAATCAATTTTTGGGTTTCAAATTAATTTTGAAAATTAATGAATTTTATATATAAAGTATAATTTGATTTGAAATTTATTTGCTCAATGAAAAACTTTAGAGAAGTTAAAAGGTTTATAGAAAAATATATGTACTTTAAAGGAATATCATATTTGAAGATTTTTGGTATTATATCATGGACAGAGAAAGGGAATGATATCATGTCCAATCTTTTTTATTCATTTTTAAATTTTATATATTTTTATTTTATTTTTAAAAACTAATGAAAATAACTTGTATTTTTTTTTTCTAAACATTGTTTTTTATTTCACTTTGTTTTCAAAATTGTTTTCAAATAACTATGACTAAGAGCCCGTTTGACTATGCTTTTTAAAAGTGTTTTTAACCCTAAAAACACTTAAAAGCATTCTTAAGGTAAATAAAAAATAAAAAAAATAGGTGTTTTGCAATATTTTGAACTTCAAGTGTTTTTCAGAGAAGCACTTGGGAGATGTTTCTTTAAAAAAACAATGCAAATTTTTTCATATATTCTTAAAATATCATTTCTTGTTATTCTTTGTTTCCCTTTCACCCTCCACTTCTCACTCTCCTCTTCATCTTTCACTTCCCTTTGATAAAAATAATTTTTTTAGTTTTTTTAACAGTATAAATGTTTATATATTTTTTTGTAATAAAATTTTTGGTTTATTATTATATTTTCTTTTTGTAATAAATGTCTTTTTTAGTAATTTATTATTATTATAGTTTTTTTTTATTTATGTGATATATTATCAAAAATATTAGTAGAATCACTTTTTTAGATTCTCATAAAAGCGTTTTTTATAGAAATATTGTAAAAGAAAATACTTTCACTAGAAGCAGTATCAAACAACCTCTAAACAATGTAGTGTTAAGAATTTTTTAAAACAGTTTTTAAATCACACAAAGCTCGTAAATTTTTAAAAACATGCTATTTATCCACTACAGGTCAAAGATAGGCAGAGTGGAACAGAAGGTTTGATTAGTAGTTGGAGTTGGAAGAGGAAAGGCCCTGAGTTTGCTTAAATGATCATCCGTGGACTACAATTTGCTCCTAGATAGAAGCAGATCGATTCTTGTGGATCCATACCTTCCCTCTCAAGCCTGATCATGGAGCCGAAGAAGAGCGGAACCTCCCAAGACTTAGCAGGGAAGAGTGAGATTGGTTCGGAATCGCGTGACGCATTTTTTCGTTATGAGTAAGCTTTCTCTTCCTTATCCTCCCTTACTGCATGCAACGGACGTACATTTTTAATGGTTAAGAAAGATTGAATTTTGACATCAAAAAGTTTTTTTAATTTAGGTCATGTTTAATTGATCGGATATAACATAGGATAAGATAAAAGAGCAGAATGGATATTATATCTTATATTCTTATCCCATATTTGATTGATAATAAGATAGGATAAGTTAACCCATCAGTTATCATATCCTCTGTGCAATTAAACATGAGATAAAATAAGTGGTGGGATATATTATCCACTCTTTTTTTTTTTTTGTTTTTTTCCTTCTACATGGGATATATTATTAATCCATGCTATGATATGGGATATGCATGTCTATGTATTATAAACTTTTTTTTAAATTTTTTTTTAATCAATTTTTTAGTTTTTTTTTATACTCATTTTTGCAAAATAAATTTTTTTATTATAAATTAAATTTATGGTTAAAAAATAAAAACTAAAAAAAATCATAAACTAATATTAATATATAATATATATAAATTATTTTTATATATTGAATACCATAATATAAAAAAAATTATTTATAAAGTTTAAATATTTTAATCATAAATATTGTTCAATATAAGAGAAATTTCAATTTTTTAAATGAAAAATTTTGGAATGTGATATAATTTTTATTTTAAATGTTAAAAATAATATATATTTCATATTATTATTTTTTTATTTCACAAATTAAATATAAACATAATATATCACATTGGATATATTATCTTAGAATATCATATTCATAGGATATGTGTATTCAAGAGGATATATATTATCTTATCCTATTCTACCAACCAAACCTAACTTTAAGGTGATCCCTTCCGAAACCATTTTATGACTTTAATACACTACTTTAGTTCAAATTAATTTAAAATAACAAGTTATACATAAGACACTTCAAGTTTTTTAATTCTTTTTTTTTTTTTACTATAAATTTAATTTTTTTAATCAATTTTTTTTATTTTTCAAAATAAATAACATATAAAAATAAAAAATTGATATAAAAAATAACAAAAATTATATGATAAATCACCATTTATCATGCATATGAGAATCGGACACCCCTCTAAATCCCTAAAGTCGGGTCTCTACTAATAAAATGAAGCTGACATGGCAATTAATGAGAAAGTCAATGGATACCTAAGTCAAATCATGCATATGAGAATCGGAACATGCGTAGAGAATAATCAGGATGAAAGTGGATGCGTACCTGGGCCACGAGCCAGAATGCGTTATCAAGAAAGGGAATTAGTACACAATTAATGAATACAAAATACAGTTCATGCATATCGGAGTGCAAAACGAAGATCAAGCAAAATAC
>JAJJMI010021139.1:0-27201 GCA_022059035.1 Vitis rupestris | reverse complement strand
CTCTTTAGAGGATTGCAAGGCCAGAAAACAGGCAGTGGAGGAGTTCAGCAAGTGGGCAGTCATGGAAGAGATATCCTAGAGGCGAAAGTCAAGAGAATTGTGGTTGAAAGAAGGTGATAAAAATTCAAACTTTTTTCACAAGATGGCTAATGCTCCAAGAAGAAAGAATTTTTTATCTTCTATTACAATCGATGGTAGGAAGTTGACTGAGGAGAGTGAGATAAAGGAGGGGGTGGTTAATATGTTCCAGTATATTTTGTCAGTGAAAGGGGACTGGAGACCAAGTATTTTAGGGCTACCTTTCTCTTCTTTGGATAGTGTTGAGGCGGGGCTCCTTGAGGAGGCCTTTTATGAGGAAGAGGTCCAAACTGTAGTCTCTAGTTTGAATGGGGATAAAGCCCCTGGACCGGATGGGTTTACATTGGCTTTTTGGCAATCTTGTTGGGACATAGTCAAACACGAAGTAATGGGTTTTTTTGCTAAATTTCACAATTTTGGCCGTTTCGAGAGAAGTTTAAATTCCACCTTTATTGTTCTCATTCCTAAGAAAGAGGGTACAAATAATTTGAAGGATTTTCGTCCTATAAGCCTGGTGGGGAGCCTTTACAAGCTTCTAGCTAAAATTTTGGCTAATAGATCGAAGAGAGTGGTAGGGAAAGTGATCTCGAACTCCCAACATGCCTTTGTTGAAGGCAGACAAATTTTGGATGTTGTCCTTATAGCAAATGAGGCCTTAGACTCAAGACTAAAAAGTGTAAAGGGTGGTATTATTTGCAAGATGGATATTGAAAAAGCGTATGATCATGTGAATTGGGGTTTCTTATTAGCAATCTTGGATAAGATGGGGTTTGGGGCTGAATGGGTTAATTGGATGAGGTGGTGTTTTCTTCAGCCCATTTCTCAATCTTGCTTAATGGTTCCCTTTTCAAAGTTCTAGAGGACCAAGACAGGGAGATCCTCTCTCTCCTTTCCTTGTCATTTTGGCAATGGAGGCGCTGTCTTCTATATTTAAGAGGGCTTTACAAGGAGGCTTTCTTGAGGGTTTCATGGCTAGTGGGAGAGGAGGCGAGGGAGTGGCTGTTTCTCATCTTTTATTTGCTTATGACACCCTAGTTTTTTATGATGCAAGAAAGGCATGTGGGGGTCTTAAGTTGGGCTTTTATGTGGTTTGAAGCGATTCCCGGGTTAAAAATCAATTTTCACAAAAGCAAGCTGATTCCAGTAGGGGTGGTTCCTAATTTTGAGGACTTGGCTAGGGTGTTGGGCTGCAAAATAGCCTCTCTTCCCTTTTGTTATTTGGGTCTACCTTTGGGAGCTGCTTTGAAATCATCTCGGGTTTGGGATGTAGTGGAAGAGAGATTTTAAAAACGGCTCACTTTGTGGAAGAGACAGTATTTGTCCGAAGGAGGAAGGTTGACTTTGGTAGAAAGCACTCTTTCTAGCCTCCCAATTTACTTTATGTGATTGTTTTAGCTGTATATATCTGTAAATACCATAATTTGGTATGTTTCCTTAGGGATAATACCTTCCTAATTTAGGACTCTCAATTGTATATATATATATATATATATATAAGTATTATTCCTCTAATAAAGAATAAGGGAATTGAGAAATACCTTGGTTGAGTTACATGGTATCAGAGCCATTGGCTCAAATTCTGGGTTTGTTCTTGGGTCACAGAATAAAAGTGACCTGGTAGTGTCACTGCCTTCGGAGGGGGAAGAAAGGTGTCAAGATTGGCCGGTACCCGAAGTCCGGCGACCTGAAGCTGAACGCATGAAGCTCACGCGTCCGGATTGAGAAGCAGGACGCGTCAACTTACGCGCCGGCGCGTGGAGGAGCGTAGCAGCTTCTTTTGACCTCCGACTAGTTCCATTGGCGTCGCAATCCCGTTTTCTGGCCAGGGTGATCTCGTTCTTGGACTGTGAGATTCTGCCCTTGGGATGCATCGACCGAGTTCCTCTTTTCCTTTGACTGATCAGATTTGTCAGATTTGTCACCATCGCTAGTCTGGCGAACCCTGCCCCTCGATCCACTTTCCTGAGAGGCCTTCTTCTCAGATCCCGCCACCCTCTCACGCCTTCTCTCCGCCGCCGAAGCGACGCCGTCTTCCGAAATCATTGAAAGCCCTGACCTCCACTGCCTAGAGGAGCGCCTTTTATTGCTGCTTTTCGGGCCCGACACACGACCCACGTTTGTCAGCAGCCCTGACGAGACCTCTGTCTCCGGCTCCGGTGCTGGAGCTCAGCAGCACGACCCCAGTTCCGAGAAGAACTTCATTGAAAGGGCTGCTGTCTCTCGTTGTTGATACTTGCCGCTGCTGTAACTTCGTCACTGCTGTTACTTCGCCGAGTAAATCTCGACTCTCCACCGCTTCGACGCCGATCCAGTTGAACAGCTCCTCTTAGAAACCGGACCGATCTGAGTTTCTCGCACACTCCTCTTTGCCCACCTTGGCCGCCACGACAGCAATCCATTTTTCCTCACAACTTTCAGGGTGAGAAAGAGAGGGAGTCAAGGGTTTTATAATTGCTACGACAGAAATGGGAGAAGAAAAATTATAAGTGACGTTTTTGACGCCTTTAACGCTTTTGACGCCTTCTTGTAAGAGAGGTACTTGTCTCTTTCTTCTTGCTGTGGTGAATTGTAATTTCTGTTCTGGGCTGATTACTTTGGAGATTGAATTTTATTGTCATGGAAGATAATAAGAATTTTGTTGCTGATATAGTGCCTATTGTGTCAAAAATAACTAAACACAAATTAAATGGGTCTAATTATATTGAATGGAGCAAGACTATCAAAATTTATCTGAGAAGTGTTGCTAAAGATGACCACTAGACTGAGGAACCTCCTAATGATAACACTAGAAAACTTTGGATGCAGGACGATGCACGGTTATTTCTGCAGATGAAAAACTCTATTAATAGTGATATTGTTGGTCTGCTGAGTCATTGTGAATTTGTTAAAGAGCTAATGGATTATCTTGATTTTCTATACTTTGGAAAAGGAAATGTCTCTCGGATGTATGATGTATGGAATGCCTTCCATTGTCCTGAGAAGGGAGCAAAATCCCTCACTGCATATTTTATGGACTTCAAGAAGGTATATGAGGAATTGAATGCACTTATGCCTTTCAGTCCGGATGTTAGAGTACAATAGGCTCAACGGGAACAGATGGTTGTTATGAGTTTCTTATCCGGTCTCCCATCTGAGTTTGAGACTACAAAATCTCATATTCTTTCTGGTTCTGACATTGGTTCCCTTCAGGAAGTTTTCAGTAGAGTTCCACGAACAGAGAATGTCCCGTCTTCTCAGCACACCAATGTTCTTGTTGCAAAAGGAGGAAATGCAGAAAATGCAAGAAGGGTGAATAACAGGGGCGGAAACAGGGCATTTGAAAATCGTGGCAATGATTCAAGTACTATTGTGTGTTTTGCCTGCCATGAGGCTGGCCATACCAAGAAGAACTGCAGGAAATTGCAGAATTGAAATCGGAGAATTCAAACTGCCAATGTTGTTACATCTGATACTGCTACATTTTCAGACTCCTCAGATAAGATCGTCACAATGACAATAGAAGAGTTTGCTAAATATTCACAGTATCAAGACGCACTAAAAGCATCTACTCCTGTTAGTGCTCTGGCAGAGTCAGGTAAAACATGTCTTGTCTCCTCCTCAAACAAATGGATAATTGATTCAGGTGCCACAGATCATATGACAGGTAATCATAAAACTTTCTCTACCTTCAGAACACATTCTGCTCCTCTTGTTACTGTTGCTGATGGTTCTACCTATGAGATTAAAGGGTCTGGGATTGTGAAACCAACATTTTCTATTACGTTATCTTCTGTGTTAAACTTACCAAATTTGGCCTTTAACCTAATCTCTGTCAGTAAACTTACCAAAAATCTGAATTGTAGTGTCTCATTTTTCCCTGATCATTGTGTGTTTCAGGATCTTATGATGAAACGGACATTTGGTAAAGGACATGTATCTGATGGGCTTTATATTCTTGACGAGTGGGTACCTCGACCAGTTGCGTGTGTCAGTACTGCCTCTCTTGTTGAAGCTCATTGTTGGTTAGGACATCCTTCTCTATCGGTGTTGAAGAAATTGTGTCCTCAGTTTGATAATTTACCTTCATTAGATTGTGAGTCGTGTCATTTTGCGAAGCATCATCGTAGTTCTTTAGGCCCAAAGATTAATAAGCGGGCTGAGTCTTTGTTTGAGTTAGTACATTCTGATGTTTGGGGTCCGTGTCCTGTTACTTCTAAAAACTGGGTTTCGATATTTTGTTACCTTTGTGGATGATTTTTCTCGAATGACTTGGATTTATTTTATGAAGAATTGTTCAAAAGTATTTTCCCATTTTTGTGCATTCTCTGCTGAGATTAAAACCCAATATGATGTGTCTGTGAAAATATTAAGAAGCGATAATGGAAAAGAATATGTGTCTAACTCATTTCAGAACTACATGAGTCACAATGGGATTCTTCATCAAACATCTTGTGTTGATACTCCTTCTCAAAATGGGGTTGTTGAAAGAAAAAACAGGCATTTACTTGAGACGACTCGTGCACTCATGTTCCAGATGAAGGTTCCGAAACAATTTTGGGCTGATGCAGTTTCCACAACTTGCTTTCTGATCAACCGTATGCCCACTATAGTGCTTAAAGGTGATATTTCGTACAAAGTAATACATCCATAGAAATCACTTTTTTCACTTGAACCAAGAATTTTTGGATGTACATGCTATGTTAGAGACATAAGGCCTTTTGTTACTAAACTTAATCCTAAGGCGTTAAAGTGTGTTTTCTTGGGGTACTCAAGACTGCAAAAGGGCTATAGATGTTTTTCGCCTGATCTCAATAAGTATCTAGTATCAACGGATGTTGTGTTTTCAGAAGACACATCATTTTTCTCTTCACCCACAAGTTCTGCAAGTGAGGAGGAGAATGAAGAATGGCTTGTGTATCAAGTGGTTAATTCAAGACCAACTGTTGGGCAATCAAGTGTGGTTGATTCTGATGTGTCTCTTACTCATTTGGGTCCTATTGTTAATATTCCTCTTGCTCTAGACAAACCACCAATTGTACAGGTGTACTCTCGGCACCCAGTGACAACAGATACATGTCCTGCACCAGCTCCTTCATCATCTGATCCTTCCAGTGATCTCGACCTTCCTATTAGCCTTTGGAAAAGTAAACGACACTGCAAATCTATCTATTCCATTGCTAACTTTGTGTCTTATGATCACCTGTCATCTTCCTCAAGTGTTCTTGTAGCCTCTATAGATTCTATTTCAGTACCTAAAACTGTTACAGAGGCCCTGAATCATCCTGGTTGGAAGAATGCAATGCTTGAAGAAATCTGTGCATTGGAGGATAATCATACATGGAAACTTGTTGATTTGCCTCAAGGAAAGAAAGTCGTTGGCTGCGAGTGGGTCTTTGCGGTAAAAGTTAATCCTGATGGCTCTGTGGCACGACTGAAAGCCAGGCTTGTAGCTAAAGGATATGCTAAGACATATGGAGTAGACTATTCTGATACTTTCTCTCCAGTTGCCAAACTAAATTCACTTCAACTATTTATTTCTATTGCTGCTTCCCAACAGTGGATGATACATCAGTTAGACATCAAGAATGCTTTTCTTCATGGTGATATAGAAGAAGAAGTCTATCTGGGGCAACCTCCTGGGTTTGTTGCTCAGGGGGAGTATGGGAAGGTTTGTTGTCTGAAAAAAGCTCTCTATGGATTGAAGCAGAGTCCCCGTGCTTGGTTTGGAAAATTCAATAAGGAGATTTAAGCATTTGGCATGAACAAGAGCGAGAAAGATCACTCCGTTTTCTACAAGAAATCAGCTGCTGGTATCATACTTCCTGTGGTCTATGTCGATGATATAGTTATTACAGGAAATGATCATGCAGGAATCTCTGACCTTAAGGCATTCATGCATTCCAACTTTCATATAAAGGACTTGGGTGAACTGAAGTATTTCCTGAGAATAGAAGTATCAAGGAGCAAGAAAGGGATGTTCTTATCACAGAGGAAGTATGTATGTGCTTGATCTACTTAAAGAGACCGGTAAGATAGAAGCAAAGCCATGTACTACCCCGATGGTTCCTAATGTACAACTTATGCCAGATGATGGAGATCCCTTCTAAAACCCTGAGAGGTATCGGAGAGTGGTTGGGAAGCTGAATTATCTCACCGTGACGCGACCAGATATTGCATATGCAGTAAGTGTTGTTAGTCAGTTCACATCTGCGCCTATAATAAAGCATTGGGCGGCTTTAGAGCAGATTTTGTGCTATCTAAAGAAGGCTCCTGGTCTAGGCATACTATATAGTAGTCAAGGACACACTCGCATTGTGTGTTTTTCTGATGCGGATTGGGCAGGTTCTAAGTTTGATAAAAGATCCACTACAGGTTATTGTGTGTTCTTTGGTGGGAATCTAATGGCTTGGAAAAGTAAGAAGCAGAGTGTTGTATCCCGTTCGAGTGCAGAATCTGAGTATAGGGCCATGGCACAGGCTACTTGTGAAATCATATGAATACATCAACTCTTATGTGAAGTGGGAATGAAGTGCACAATGCCAGCAAAGCTTTGGTGTGACAATCAAGTCGTTCTTCATATTGCTGTGAACCCAGTCTATCATGAAAGAACCAAACACATTGAGGTCGATTGTCACTTCATTCGTGAAAAATTGAGGAAAATCTAGTCTCTATTGGCTATGTGAAGACTGGAGAGCAACTTGGGGATATTTTTACAAAAGCTCTAAATGGAACTCAAGTTGAGTACTTTTGTAATAAGCTGGGCATGATCAACATCTATGCTCCAGCTTGAGGGGGAGTGTTAGCTATATATATCTGTACATACCATAATTTGGTATGTTTCCTTAGAGATAATACCTTCCTAATTTAGGACTCTCTATTGTATATATATATATAAGTATTATTCCTCTAATAAAGAATAAGGGAATTGAGAAATACCTTGGTTGAGTTACAGATTGTTTATCATTCCTTGCAAGGTGAGCCTAAGGTTGGAGAAGATTCAAAGAGACTTCCTTTGGGGGGGAGGAGCTTCCCAAAGTAGGCTGCATTTGGTGAATTGGTCTATTATCTGTATGGAGAAAAAGGATGAGTGCTTAGGTATCAAAAATCTTTCTAGGTTGAATAAGGCTCTTCTAGGAAAATGGTGTTGGAGATTTGCTTTAGAGCAAGATTCTTTATGGAAACAAGTGATTGTAGAGAAATATGGAAAGGAAGAGGGAGGGTGGTGTTTTGGTGCTTCAAGGGAGGGTTATGGAGTGGGACTTTGGAAGGCGATTAGGAACAGGTGGATGGAGTTTAGCAAAAGGATGACTTTTAGGGTGGGGGATGGTAGAAGAGTGCAGTTTTGGAAGAATAGGTGGTGTGGAGAAAATTCCTTGGAATAGGCTTTTCTAAGCTTGTACTCTCTTGCCTCCTCCAGAGATGCTTGGGTAGCTCAATTGTGGGACCAATCCGAGGATTTGGGTCACTGGAACCCTGTATTCACAAGACTTAACAATGATTGGAAAATGGAAGAGGTGGAAGCTTTTTTCAAAAGGTTACATGGTCAAGCGCTTAGAAGCGATGATGAGGATGTCATGTCTTGGAGGGTTTCAAATAAAGGTTTCTTTACAGTTAAGTCTTTCTACTCATCCTTAGTTCCATGCATCGGAAGAGAGTTCCCTTCAAGCTTAGTTTGGAATCCTTGGGTTCCAAAGAGAGTCCGTTTTTTTGCTTGGGAGGCTATTTGGGGAAGAATTCTAACTATGGATCAACTAAAAATGAGGGGTTGGATCTTACCAAGCAAGTGATATTTGTGTAAAGCGGATGAAGAATCAACAAATCATGTGCTTATTCATTGTCCCAAGGCAGCTATGATTTGGCACCTCATTTTGCTCTTTTTGGTGTTCAATGGGTTATGCCCAATTCTATCAAGGAAACCATTCTTGGTTGGAACAACTCCTTTGTTTGAAAGAAAAGAAAAAGGCGTGGAATGCAACCCCTTTATGTTTATTTTGGACTTTATGGAAGGAGAGAAATAGAAGAATCTTTGAAGACACCGAATTAGCGGATCAAGCTATTTTACGGTCTTTTTTGTACATGTTTTCATATTAGGTTAGGGTGCGTGTAGATTGTACATCATGGTCCATTTTTTATTTCATTGATTGGTTGGGATGTAAGTAAGGGGTTTTTCTGTTATTCCTTTTCTTTTTGGCCTTGTTGCCTTGTATACATCGTGTATACTTTCAAGTGTACTTCAGGCTTTCTTAATACAATTACTTTTACTTATAAAAAAAAAAGATTCTTTCATTGATCTCATTTCTCGACTAAATGCATCATAAGAAGGAAGAGCAAAGAGTCAGAGAAATAGTTCACCACTTGACTTCATTACCTCTGATTTTGACCCATGTAGATTATACCATTGTTGTACATAAACGGGCAGAGTTATAAGAATCTTACTTCCATAGAAAGATCAAGATAGTTTCTTTTCTCCACTATGATAAATATGAAACATTGAAACTCACCCAGATTGATCACTCAGAATAGTAGCTAACTACAAAGCACCAAGTTGAGAAATGAGAATTTATGGATAGGAGTACATAAGATTGTGAAGTCACATCTTAGTCTAAATATATCTAGAATTGATAGTCATGGGACCATCTGAGGTAGGCTACAAGGATTTCACTCTGCCATAGCTGCCCCTTAAGAAGCCTTGTATTTAGTTCCACCTTTTTTTTCAATCAGAAATGCAATATATTCATTTCATCAAATGAGAAATACAAACAATCCTTCTAATATCTACAATTGTTGATCAACAAGCAGAAATGTACATTGTTTCACAAAACCTACAACTATCTACATAGACTATGAGCAGACAAAGCAATGTACCCATGCTATAAAAGCTCTATTACTTATGGGCAGAAAAAAAGTTTCTAACAAAAGGAACCAAGTGCTTTGCTCCTTGCTTGGCTAATTGGTCTGCAGCTTGATAGCTGAGTGAGGAACCCAATAGAAGAAGCATCCCACTTAACTATCAACATCTAGAATTTTCCAGAGTCAATTATTGAGTTTCCATGAGCCTCTTTCCCTATTGGACACCAAAGAGAACCACAGAAACTCCTTTTACATTTAGGTATCTAGCAAGTTTAGAGTAAGCTCTCAATATTGTACCCAAATGATCTTTTATCGCACCTCCTATACTTGATTATCCCGGATAACCCAAAGAACATCCATCAAGGTTTATCTTTATCGAACCTACTGAAGGAGATAACAACTCCAGTGTAGCCTTACCATGCAACCTCTTGGATATCTTGCGCTAGACTAAGCTTATTAGGTCTACTTGAGATCATTTTTCAGCATTGACCATGGGTATTTATTTTCCTTTTATGTTTCAAGTCAATCAGTTGCTCAAACTAAAGTCTTTTCTTCCTAAATCGATTAACTATACTTCAGCAACCAGGGCAAATCTCCCAAAAGGCCATTTTTTCAGTTTAGTTGAAGAAGTTGAGAAGAAGTTAGATTTGTCATTCCGATATCATGTTTAAACCATCCTTCATTCAAATCCTTATTAAGTCAGGTGGAGGAAGAATTTAGCTTCAACATCCAACAAATGATCTCGCTTGTCAATTAGATGCATTGTGAGAGAAGGAAGAACAAAAAGCTAATAGAAGTGTGGGTCCTATAAGTCCAATATTTCCAATTTTGACCCATGTATGATGTAACTTCATAGATGAATATATGTCACTAAAATTACAAAGTTAACTTATCATCCATGCAAAGGTGATCAGTGGACTTTCTTTCCTCC
Source organism: Vitis rupestris (assembly GCA_022059035.1). Lineage (NCBI taxonomy): Eukaryota > Viridiplantae > Streptophyta > Magnoliopsida > Vitales > Vitaceae > Vitis > Vitis rupestris. The sequence goes on along the minus strand of JAJJMI010021139.1, from coordinate 17,363 downwards.
GAATTCCTACTAATTTCAAAGTTTCAAATAGTTTGTACTCAATACCATGAATCATGTTCCACAAATTCACATAGGTCAGTCACTAACACAATGGACACTAGAAAAATGCCGTAATAAACTGAGAAAGAGACTCAACCTTTAACCCTCATGAAAAGATCTTTAATACAATATTAAACTGCCAGTTGCATAAAAAGCTTAAGCTAAATGTTAAGGGATGAACAGATAATGTATGTCACACTGATAATACTCCATCTCTTCTTATCTTCAAAAGCACAAAAAACCACCTTCTATTGTCACCTTTGATCCTTGAAAAGCGACTAGAAATGGATTAGAAAAGCACAAAGAATTCCTTTTATTTTGAACTTGCTCATAGAGTTTATTCTAAATAAGAAATCTTGTACCGAGCTCCCAAGTAAAAACATGAATCTGAGGCAAATCCCTAAACCTGTAAAATACCATATTTAGCTATACTATTCTACATGGTTAACAGTTTTTCACAATAACTAGTTCATTAGATATGCTAGAAAACCAAGCATATTGGTAGGAAAGTGAAAACCCAAGCTAACAACACAATGTTCTCAGACCTGTGAAGTCTGTATACTAGTTTTTCATAAATAGCGTATTTGCTCTGTGGTTAATTGAGACCCATGGTTTTATGCCTATGGAAGATCTATAAGTGGATGTCTCATTTTGGCGATTGATTCCATTATTATTCCATAATCTCCTGAACAATAATAGTTGATCCTGAATAACTGAAAGATTAAAAAAGAATAATAAAAAATAAAAATTTGGGCCTTAATAATTGGACTACCTATTCACCCTCCCCTTAGGTAGGTTCAAGGATCAAGAACATAGAATTAACATAGTATGACTTCCATTATATGATGCTTGAACTTTTTAAGTAACTGATAGTTTAATATTGTATAAGCTCTAGTTCCCTAGAAATCTCAAGTTCAAGACTCAAGGTTGGTTTTATTCATTTTGTCTTGCTCTTCCAGAACAACTTTCTAAGACTAAATTGTTAAGATAACTCCTCTTATGAAAACACAACATGAATTAAATCTAAATTTGAACCACTACCAAGCAGCAATAGGCAAAACAGAGAAGCAGAAAGATTAGAAGAAAACAAAATCTAAAACTCAAATAAGTCCTAGAATCTACCTGGGATCCCAAACCTGAAAAAATTTTCTCAATAAGAATGACATTACCATCAAAGTCAAAATGAGAAAATAAATGCACAAAGTTTTTCAATATGCATGCTCAAAGGAATTTAAAATGCCAAACAAGTCTGTAATTGACAATGTTCCTATTATAACAATCTTAATATCATTACAACCCAGTACTAGCAGGCTTAAAATTTTAATAATTCTAACTATGCAGTTGTCTGCTTTTGGGGCCCCAACAACAGAATATACAATACTTTCATGAGTCGTGTGCCAGACTCATTTACAGCCTGACTAATATCCCTAATCACAAAGCTTGAACTAAATGTGAGCTAACAACAATGAAACTAAGGAGGCATATCTGATTTGAATGATCAAGTTGGATCAATTTTACATGAAAACTATACTTACTGACTGCTCTGAGTGCTCTGAGTGTGCATGCTAACAAACAGAGTGTGCAAAAACAGCCAAGAATTTTGAATATAGACTTTTTATTAAAACCAAGATTACACATATTGGCAAGATACATATTCTAAACTGAACTTACCAACTCAACCTCCTAACACACTGATTCTGAATCCCCAACGTCCTCTTCAACAAACGCACTTGTGTCTTCCCTGGTTATAGTAATGCTTGAAGCAGATGAGCCAACAGTTTCTGGTTGGAGCTTCTGCAAAACATCTGCCTTTCCCTTGTTCCTACTCCGTTGCCATCTTTTCAATGATTCTGAAGCCTCTCTAGCATCTCTAGCTCTTGAGTCTGGTTCTTTGGATACTCTTTCATTATGATCTCTTTGACTTGCTGTTGTTACAGGGAATAAGACAGGCCTAAAGCAACACATGAGAACTACAAGAAGCATAATGTAAACATACAAGGACATCCACACATAGAATGTCCATTTCCAACTGTGCACCAGTTTTTTCTTCCAAGGGAGTTGGGAGTTCATGAGGAGTTCAGCTTCATATATCTGAGGGAGAGATAAAGTTCCAGCCCTTGGAATCAAAGTTACTCTGATGGCTTTGGTTCTTGAATACCCTTCCTTGTGCTTTAATATTTCAATGGTTAGCTCCTGTGTTTCACTTGAAATTCCTAGCAATAGTGGAACCCCCATGAGAAAAGTTCGCGTGAGTTGAACTGGGAGGCTTCTAAAGCGCAACATGCATGGATGGCTCGATTTTGCTATCACATCTCCATTGATCGACATGACTTCTGCAGTCAACTGATATTACAACTCACGAAAAATGCTATACATAATTAGCAAAGTTCATATTTAGCTAAATTTTCTCAATTAACAGACACATATGTAATAATGCATTCAGATAAATATCAGCTCTGTTGGTAACCAACCCCACCCCATCCCACTACAACAATCCACTCCCTGAAAAAAAGATATAAATAATAATAATAATAGTAATAATAATAATAACAGAATTGTGCAGGAACTATCAACAGAACTGAAATCACAAAATAGGAAATAGTTGACAATTAAATCAGAAAATCACAGCCGAAGAAAATTAAGAATCTCACTAAAATAGTCTGAAATAAAAAGAAATCCTGATGAAACTACATCCACACCAGCTGAAGGCATGTAAGGCAACACTTGGTATAGAATGTTCATTTATTAGATGATCATACAAATATCAAAAGACTACCATGTTTTTTCAAAAAATTTAATTAATCACCATCATAAAAGGAAAAAAAATTATAATAATTTTTTAAAATAAAAGTTTTGGAAGGAGCTGGGTAACATGTTGAACTACCAATTAGTCCAAAAACCTAAGCTGGTAGGGGATGTATGCTTAGCTAACAGCTTTTTCCAGGAAATAAGCCAAATTTTCCGGCCATACCTCACCCAAATTCAAAACATCAGATAGCACCATAGCTCTCTTTGCAAAATGTGATTTCTTTGTTGATATAACTTGAATGTTGTGACAAATTCAAGAATAGTTTGAGCAACCGTACGGAATAACAAGACTAAGGATTTAAACACTGAAACCATCATTAATGAGAAAGAAGAAGCAGCGGGAAACCCTAACAATTTTCTCTTCTACTACTAAAGAATCTTATCTACCTCTTTGCTCAAAGTTGAATTTTTGTAGACAAGTTACATATATGTGAAACACCTTGTATATTAAAACATAAAACTACAGTTTATAGGTACTTAGCCACTGATAAACATGTAGCAGAAACATGGTGGTGGGCTTCCATAGCCCAGTTGCACAAATAAAAAAAGAGGATAGAAGAAGACAAGACACCCATATAGAACATAGTTCATATGATTGTTCCACAAATCAGTGTGAAAGGTTTAGAATATAGTTTCTAAAATTCTAACAGAATAAATGCTAGATATTTCTTCTCTAGCTAATTTCATTTCCTACAGCACAATAGTGTTTTCTATAAGCCTCACAATGATCTGCAACTGTACCAGATTCACCTATTTGTTTTGGCTTGTAAAAGAAAGATGTGTCCAATTATAATCATCATTGGACACAGAGTGGAACAAGTCGTGAGTGCCCCATAGGGCCTAGAGCGGACAATATCTACACTATTGAGTGCGAGTCGTTACAAATGGTATAAGAACTGATCCCCGACCCCGGTGTGGGGTTTTGTTTGGCCTCGTAGGGGGTGTTTGTTTGTTTGGCCCCGCAATCCCATGGGACATAACGAGAACGTTGTGTCTACATAGCGGGGTGTTTGTGACATCCCACATCGAATAAGGAGGAAAGTTTCTAACGCTATATAAGTATGGACTCCTCTTAACCTTGTAAACGCGTTTTAAAGTTGTGAGGGTCCCTTTGGGTCCAAAGCGGACAATATCTACACGGTTGGGAGCGGGTTGTTATAAATGGTATTAGAGCCTATCCCCAAACCCAATGTGGGGGTTTGTTTGCCATCGCAGGGAGTATTTATCTATATGATCCCGCAATTCCATGGGACACAACATCCTTGGGGGGTGGGGGGTGTTTGTGATGTCCCACATCGAATAAGAGAGAAAGCTCCCAATACTATATATATATAGACTCCTTTTAACCATGTAGACGTTTTTTTAAACTGTGAGGGCCCCTTTGGACCCAAAGCAAATAATATCTACACGGTTGGAAGGGAGTCATTACAAATAGTATCAGAGTCGATCCCCAACCCCGGTGTGAGAGTTTATTTGGCCCTGTAGCGGGTGTTTGTCGGTTTAGTCTCGCAATCCCATTGGACACAACGGGGATTGTGTCTACATGGAGGGGTGTTTGTGACATCCCACATCGGATAGGGGGGAAAGTTTCTGACACTATATAAGTATGGACTTTTTTTAACTTTGTAAATGTGTTTTAAAGCCCTGAAGGCCCCTTTGGGTCCAGAGCAAATAATATCTATACGGTTGTGTGCGAGTCGTTACAAATGGTATCAAAGTCAATCCTCGATCCTAATGTGAGAGTTTGTTTGGCCTCGTAGGGGGTATTTGTTTGTTTGGCTTCACAATCCCATGGGACACAATGAGGACGTTGTGTCTGCATGGCTTGTCCGGTATTCTATGATCCCCCCATTTCTCATCTAGTAGAAGCCCATGGTTTCTTTTGGGTTGGTCTACAATGTCATGAACTATTTTTCCTTTTTTGATTGTCCATGGTTCTTTTTCTGCTTATCAACCATAAAATCAAGTTTGGAGACCCAAAAAAAAAAAAAAAACTATTAACTAAAAGTTGGAATCAACAAAAAAGGCCCATGAATTGAAAAAATAACCAGCAAGCCATAAACACCCAATCTGTCTCTTGTTATCAGATTAAGCTAAATTTCTAAAAAAGCTCATGAAATTTGGCCAAAATTTTCACTAGATTCCATATTTTCACTAAAATTACTATTGAAATCAATAAACATTGGAAGAAAAAATCAATTCATGAGTGTCAATATTCAAAACAAGAAAAAAAAATCTTGAATGTCAGATAAATTAGTTCACTTGAAACTAAAATTTCATGAACTTCTAGCCAAAATCTTAACAAAGTTTCATATTTTTCGTCCAGAACATTTCTAGACATAACCAACATTTTGGGAAGTTTCATATTTTCAACCCAAATTATGACAACTGACATGTATAAACATTCAAAGAAAAACCCAATGCATGAGAATTCAAATTCACAAAAAGAAACAGAATCGTGAATTTAGGAGAGATGGGCTCACCCAAAACACCTCAATGTCTCCACTGAAGTCAGATTACACGAAATTCATGAAATTTAGCCAATATTCTCACAAAGTTTAATATTCTTCACAGACATCACTATTGGCATCTATTAATGTTGGAAGAAAAACCCTGTGAATGAGACAGAATTCACAAAATAGGAATGAATTTAAGGGTAATGGACTCACCTAAAACATCCCAATGTCTCTACTTAAATCAGATTATACTAAATTTCATGAAATTTAGACAGCATTTTCACAAAGATAATATTGAAATCAAAATCTATAGATAGTAGAAGAAAACACCCAAATAACCCAACAAATGAGAGTTGAAATTCACAATGTCTCTGCTGAAATAAGATTATATTAGAAATTTCATGGAATTCTGCCAACATTTTCACAAGTTTCAAAATTTTCACCCAAATTATTGAAATCGACAGGTACAAACATTAAAAGGAAAACCCACTAATGAGGCTTGAAATTCACAAAAGAGTCGTGAGGTCAGCTAAAGCACCCACCCAATGTCTCTACTGATATCAGATTATACTATATTTCAAGAAATTTATCCAACATTCTCACAAAGTTTCAGAAAAAACCCAACAAATGAGAATGGAAATTCACAAAAAAAGTAATGACAAATGGGCTCACCTGAAACACCCCAACGTCTCTATTGAAATCAGATTCAGGCATCAAAAGTCTCAAAGAAACATAAAAGGTGTGCCCTAATGGAACCCCCATTTTGCCCTTGCTGCCACCAAAAGAGAACACAGCCTTTGGGTGAGGCTCAGTGTAGTCAAAATGCAAGCTCTCTCTGAGAAACACAGGCTCCTCAACCCACAACTGCACCAACCCAACACCCACAACAACAGCCACAACCATCACAGCCACCAGAACAATTCCCATATAGGCAGCGCCCAGAAGCCCCCAGGCCAGCTTCCTCACCATCAAGCTGCTGCCATGTGCCACCTTTGAGGGCACATTCTTGGCTGCTGATTTTACACTGTCTTTGGCCTCCTCTGCTCTTTGGTAGGACTCTGAGAGTATGGAGAAAAGGGTGGTGACGGGGGCGAGGAGTGTAAAGATGCAGTTCTGAATCAAGTCTGCTTGGAAGGACAAGAGGACTGTGAACCATGGTGGCGGTTTTGCTATCAAGAAGCTGTACTCTTCTTCTTCCTCTTCCTCCATCCTTCTTGGTGGGTGTTCAGAGAAAGAGAAAGAGAAGGGTTTTGTGCATGTGGGTTTTGGAAACTTTGGGGGTTTCACCTCCACCTGTGTGTCTGCATGACAAGAGACTGAGAAGTGTTGAGCAGGCTATGTGAAGAGTTGACATGTGTGCTGCTCTTTTCGGTCAGCAGACAGCAGCCATTATTATTCTATTTTTCCTTTCTCAATATTTTTAAAAAAGATTATTAAATTTTCTAACATTTCAAAACATTTTCCAATTTTTACGTGATTCTAAATCATTCTATATTTTTAGTTTTATCACTTCTATCATTGCCACTTCATTAAAAATAATTGTTAATAATAGTTAATATTTGAATGAAAAATAAAACTCTAATTTTTATAGTATTTTTTATAATATATTAAATAATATCAATTTTAAAGTAAGGGCTCCATCCACGTTTGAAAAGTTAAAATCTTTCTTTTTAAGCTCAATAAAGTTTTTATAATTATTTCCCTAATTTTATTCAAAATAAAAAATATGCATTAAAAAAAGAATTTTAATATCCGAACCAAAATATTGTTTGAAACCTCTGTCCCGAGTTATAAAAGAAATTATTTTATATTTAATAAAATTTTATATTATCCTATTTCATTTTCTAATTAAAAAAAAAAAAGAAAGTTACACCAAGTAATATCTAAGAATCACTTGAAATGATTCTTCATATTTTTTCAAAGTAATTTTTAAATTTTTACGGAGGTTTCAAGCATTAAAATGTTTTTTTTTTATCTTTTCTTAATTATTTTGAATTAAAAGACTATTTAATATTTGGTTTTAGAAAAATATCAAAGGAAAAAAAAAAAGAATTTTAAGATAAATCATTTTTAAATCAAAAAACATTTTAAAAAATAATAAAAACTAGTTAAAAATTATAAAATTTTAAATTATTCTATCTTTAAACTAAAAATAAATCAAATGAATTTAAAAAGTATATAAAAATATCAATTTTAAATTTTATTTTTATTTTCTTTTATTTTTTCTTCTATTTTATTTTTCCCTTATATTTTTTTTAGAGAGTGTTTGGTACGTGAAAATGATGAGTGAGAATATACTTCTCATTCTTTTTCTTCATCATTCTCATGTTTGGAGAAATTTTATGAAGGTATGAATGAAATAAAAAATGATTTAAGTTTAAATCAAATCCTACTTATAAGTGTGATTTCAATTTAGAGTAAGTAAATGGAATTTTGATTTATTCATCTCATAAGAAAATATAAAATAATTTAAAATTTTACTATTTTACCCTTAAATTTCATTTATCAACCCTCGATGTTTCTTTATCACATAATAATACTTTATTTTTTAGTTTTATTATTTAATAACAAAAAAACTCTTAAAATTTATTTTCTAAAAATAAAAATTTTAAAAAAAATTATTTTAAACTATACTTAAGGATACTATTATCAAGTTTTTTTTCATTATCATTCATATTATTACCAAATATTTGAATAAAATCAAATAATCATTTCAATATTAAATTCTTAGGTTCATCCAAACACTAGAAATGAAAACGATAAATTTATTTTCATTCACCAGTTGAAACAAAATATTCATTTCCATTACATATTCTCATGTACTAAATGTTCCCTTATTTCTTGAATTTTGAATCATAGGCATATTTCTTAAGAATATTTTTCTCAATATTATTAATAATATATATCATTTTATCTTGACTATTAAAATAAATTCAACAATATTCTTAATTATTTTTAATTTAAAAATTTTTTAAATGGTAGCTTGGTGGTAATATATCTAACTTTCCCATATTTTTTCCCCCATATTTTGGGTTTTTTTATGATAAATTACCATTAATTTTGATTTATATATATTTACATTTTACTTTCATTAAATAAATAAATAAACTTTTTATCAAATTCATACCAAATACTAAAATAAAAATTTAATAAATTAATTAATTTTAATGATATTATATTCAAATTATATTTAAGTGATTGTTAAAAATATAAAAAAAATTGTCATAATTTTTTAATGAGTATTTTTTATATCTTTTATATATTAATTAAATATAGGAAAAATATAATTTATAAATTACTTAAAAATATAAATGTATTATAATTTCTTTTATATCCTTAAATGCATTCAAATTACATGAATATATATAAATTGTGTTTAGAAGTTCATTTAAGAGATATTAAAGTTCTTTTAAGCTATGTTTGGTTATTGAAAAGAGTGGAAGGAAAATACAATTAAAAAAATAAAAATAGATTTAAAGTTAATAAATTATGTTGATATAGTCGTTGAAACTCATTTTACTTATTTTTCTTTTTTTATGTAGAAGTTAAATGATTTAAAAATACATTAGTTTTTAGTAATTTAATTGTATTTTCTATGGTAAATCAAATATAACAAAATCATTTTTCCTAACTTTTTTTTTCCTTTCCTTAAATACTTTGTAGAAAGCAAATGTAACCTTAAACATCCTTAAGATTTCTTCAAAGCAAATTTGAAAATTTTTCAATACTTCTTTAAAAGTCCTTAGTAGTTTTCAAGGCTTCAAAATGTCTTTAAATAATTAAGTTTTTCAAAATTTCAAATTTCAAGCTTTAAAATTTACGTTTCTAAAAACAATTCATTCAATTTGAGATTAATCCATCAAAGAGTTCAATTGGTATTCTCTAAATCAATATTTAGAGCCTATATTTGGTTCCCAAAAAATACTAAGGAAATGGGGGAAAAAGTTTCATGTTTGGTTTATAAGGAAAAATATGAAAGAAAATAAAACATAATTAACATTTTATGCCTTTTCAATATTTTAATCTTACACAAAAGAAAAAAAAGAAAAAAGTGAAATGAGTTTGAATAAATATACCAAATAATGGATTAATTTTAAATTTATTTTTATTGTCCTCCTATTTTTCCTTTTTTATCTTCTTTCTCTTGCATTTTCCTTCAAATTTTCTAAAAAAAATATATATAGGTTAAGAATCCAAGTTCATATTCCAGGTCAAGACTTAAGATCCAAGTATCCAAGTTAGGACTTCAAGCCTAAGCCTTCAATCAACATTGAAGGCTAAGTGTCCAAGCCAAGACCTAAGGCCTAATTATCCAAATCAAGTGTCAAGGCCTAAGTATTCAAGCACTTTTCTCAAAGTTCCTCAAAGAGCTTTAAGATTTCGTTGGTCTTCAAGGATTAAAAGTATTTTTGCATAATCAAGATCTTCAAGGTTTAAAGTTTCAAGCTTCAAGATCTAGATTTGCCTGCAAAAAGTTTAATTGGATCCAAGGTCAAGCTATTTAAGACCTCAATAGATGTTTTTGAAATGAAGATTCAAAACTTGAGTATCTAGGTCAAGACTTAAGGCCTGAGTAACTAGATCAAGGCTTAGGACTACTAAAGGCACGAGAGAGAACATTAAATAATCTAGGGTTTAGGATTGAAGCCAATGTGAGATTGAATTTGAGTCTTAAGATAATTCACATCTAAAACTAGGTTTTTAAGTTCAAAAAATAGATCTCTTAAACCAATTAAATATGGTAGTTAATTTAGTTTTCAATGTTAAACACTCACAACTCATATTCATCTTGTAAATTTGACCATTAGATTCATTAACAATAAAATTAATCAAGTTAATAATTAAGGCTTTCTCAAGAATCATTAGTACCTTGACAAGAATCCTTTGTACCTTATCTAAGACTAAATAATACGAAGGATTTATTCCTACTAATTCAAACTAAAAAGCAAGAATAAATCATTTAAAAGTTTACTATGCTGTTGCTACTTTTCCTTTGGAATCTTCACCTTTATGTTTCCTTTTCTAGATCACTTAAAACTAGTCAAACATGGTGGAGGATCTCTCCTCACAACCTATGTTTGGTTTCTAAGAAAATCAAATAGTAAGGAAGACCTAAAGCTTTATTGAAAAAAAAATTGAAAATACAAAGGTTTGATCTCTCCTTACTTCTACCTTTAACATCTTGAACCCTAAAACTAAATGAACCTATATAGTAAAATCAATGCTAAGACACATGGCATAGCCTTATTGGTCAATAGTATCCAAAAATAAACATTATTGTCTCAAAAATACATCAAACATGCATATATTGAGTAAATAAAACTCATTTCAAACTAAATAGATTCTTATGGTGTCTAAAACCGAATTAGAGTGGCTTAGAGAAGCTTTGCTCGAACTCTAAAATCTAATTCAAATTGAAAATGGCTAATTCAAAAGTGTTCAAGGCTAGTTCAAGTTTGAATTCCATGAGTAATTTCAAACCAAACTTGTGTCTACAACTTGCTCTTTTCCACTAATTTGATATCAACTCAAAATCCAAGAGGATTTAAAATTAAGTTTCTAGTGTCCTATCCTTGCTTTGCTCTAATTCAAATTCTAAAGGGGATTTAGAATTGAGCGTCTAGTGGGTGCTTTCCTTATTCTTTTGAGTTTGAACTTCATTTGTCAAAACTTCGAATTGAGCTTCTAACTTGAGTCCTCTAACTTCCTTGAGCTTGCCTTGTCCATTTCTTTTCTTCCTTCCTTAGCTTTGGCTCCAAATCGCCTCTAATATGGTTGTTTTCTATCCCAATTCTCTCTATGGCTTTCATTACTCATATATCTCTCATGCTTGTGTCATGATCCTCATGCTTTTGCTCTAATTTTTTTTTTTTTTTTTTTTATCTTCAAGAAGCCTGAAGCCTCTCTTTTAAGGTTGTTTGATCCATTTCTCTACTGATTGCTTGGTTCTTCTTGTCGTTTATTAGATCAAAACAAAATTTATAACTTAATTCACTATTCTAGAGTAACTTGTACTCGATCAAAAATGGTTTTAGTACAAACTACCGTAGTATAGTGGTTTTTAAGTATCATCCACTAGGATGGATTATTCTCGATAATTAAGGCTTAAATGAGAGGATAAGAAATGATTATGATAAATTGAAATTGATGTGAAAATTCATAGTGAAAAATCAACATAACAATGGTCACAAATTGAGAAGAAAAATGAAATGTAAAATAGAAGAAAATTAACAAAATATGAAATTCTTGGAGTTAGGATTTTCTAGAAAGCAATTTCCATGGTGAATAGATGTGAATATCTAATTTTCATCAAGTTAGATTGAAAACCTAAATTTTCATCTAAACCAATTTTTGATTTAGTTTTAGATCTAGATCTAATTTCTCTTCAAATTAGGTCATTTAATCCAAGAGATCAATTCAAATTGTATATTCAATTCATCTTAAATTATCTTCCAATGATTCACACAATGCAACTATTCAATCTCATCAAATCTAACTTTAAGAATTTGATGAATATACCTAGTTTGCATTGTAGTAATCATCCAAGACAATTTGAAGAGAAAAATCCTCAAATTTCAATTAATCAATCAATTGGATCAAATTACATTTACAATTCAAGTTCATTTATCTAATTCACCATAGATCTTGCCTCTAGATCCTCTATTTTCCTAGAAAAACGAGATTTAACCACTCATGCTTGGAGATTTGGTCTCACAAGACATGTTTGACTAGTGTGAAAATGAGAGAAAATGAAGGAAAGCAGAGAATTCTCTAGAGAGAGAAAATCTGAAAAATTTTACAATTGGAAATGTTAAAAAAGTTCCTCAAATGAGTAAATCAAATTTCTATTTATAGGCCAATATCAAGTGAACACTTGACATCATCTAAGAGGTTTTTCGGATGCTTCTTCACCAAGAAATTTGGAGTTTAGTAATAAAATGGCCATTTCGCATAAGATCCAACAATTTTACATGATTGTGCAAAGTAAAAAATGGATCAGCACCAATTTTCACCTTCCTGGAGCATTTCACATGACTGTGTGAAATTTTTCGCATGGTCATGCGAAATCAGCTTTGAGATTTGCCTTTGATTTGCAGCAAAATTGCCTTCTGGTCCATTTCGCATGACTGTGCGAAATTTTCGCATGATTGTGCGAAATTTTCGCATGATCATGTGAAATGGAAATATATAATTTTTTCAACTTTTTTTTGTCATTTCTTCAATTTCTTTCTTTTAAATCCACCTCAACCACCTCAACCACCTCCAAGTCAATTCCAAATCTTGGTCCAAGTGCATTGCTTCTTCCTCATCATCCACATTGTTTGCCCTCCTCAATTCCATTTCTCTTTTGTCACTCAATGCTTTAAAAATCACCTTGAAATATTTCCAAAACTTCACAAAAACCATTAGTATCTCTTACAAGGGCAACAATGTATTACTTGAGCATATTAGGCATAATTACTACTCAAAATGTATGGAATTCATGGGAATTATTATTTAAAATGTGTGTTTTTTGAGTAGTAATCATGTACCTTTATTGATAAGTTCTCATTTATTTTTTATTTTTTCTATTCCTTTTTCCTAGAATTAAGCTCAAAATAAAAGTTAAATCCATAGACAGGGTATGAACACCAATTTCTATAAAGTTAGATGGTTTAAGCCTTTAGAATCATCTAAATAATGTTATTTATGTGCCAACAGAGCACCTCTTTAGGCTCTAATTATCCCACTCAATTTGAAGTTTGTTATTTCCTAGAAAATAAAAATAAATAAATAAAACTCAAGTGTAATGCAATTCATGTATGCATAATGGCTCGATATAATGCTATTCACATCAACTACTTAAGTGATGAATTTTCCTATAATTAAGAAATATGACATAAGTCAAGTAATCTCCTAGTCTTCTCAACTTATCCTCTTTAGACATAGGTATATATCCATGTTTATTATCTCTGTTAGTGTTACTCGGAATTACTTTAGCTAGTTTTTTTCACCTAAGCCTCTTGTGTCTGCCTTTGGTGGTCCTTCATTGTATGTTTCTTAAGATTTTCACCTTTAACCTAAAATTGATTCTTCCTTTACTCAAAACAAAAAAAAACACTTATGTTAAGACTTTTTTCTTTTGTTTTTTCCTAAGGAAATCTTTTTTTATATGGCTTTGTAGGGATCTAATAGTTACTCCTACGTACTTACCCAAGGTATCGGGTGTTGAGGACCTTTACAAGTTACTTACCTCTCGGTTATCATGCTAGCTAAAATTAGAACGAAGTCAAATTTTCTAAGTGCGTCTTATATAACAAGTTATTTTTTACTCCTAACCAATTAATTGGGGGAAACAAAGAAGACATGAGGTCATTATCCCATCAAATAGTTGATCAAGCTTACATAATTCATGTATTCTTGAATTTATTCATTTTTTTTCTAAGGATTATTTTTCCCTTTTTAAGTGTTTCTCCATCTTTTCACTTGAGAGCAAACCTTTTTAAATTAAAGAAACATAGTCTCAATTAGGTTGCCATAAGGATGCACCATGCTTGATGGATATTTTGAATTGTGAGCAAAAAATAACAATCAAAGAAAAATATGAAATATCTTTAGATATCAACTAGTATTCTTATCTAACTTGTTCTTTTCTCAAGTTTTAAAGTAAATATCCTACTTAAAAAAATCTCATGTAGAAGAATAAAAAAAAGTCACCATGACTAATCATGAATTTATTAACTAACGAAAATAGTATACAAAATTTTGAAAAAGAAAATGAAAATAGGACATCAATACCTTCCCTTCTTAACCTAAATTACACATTGTCCTCAATACATGGAACAAAAAGTGAAAAGGTAAGGTGAAATAATTTTTACCTCGTAGATCATCAACTTTAACTTGTGTATCAAAAAACTAGATATGCACAAAATTAAGATCATTAGCAAAAGTATATGTAGATGAGAGGGATAAGCAAAATACAAAATGAGCAGTGTTAGAGAGTATGGTGACTAGCGCCTACAATATATAACTACATCAACATATGTCATGATGGTAGTTACATATCAATCATCAACCTTAGAGACATTCTCAAATGCAATATCATCAAGAATGGTGTTGCATCATCCTCACAATCAATTATAACAAGTGAGTCATCATTGATATGGGTATCGACTCATGTTTTCACAAGAAGCATAGAAAACCTCTAGCCTTCTTGCCCACTTACCCCTAACCTCAATACACTCCTAATAAATAAAGTTAGCATAATGTGCATAATGAGTAGAATCATTTGAATGTCAAGGAATATCACTAGTGGAGCTTAATCGCTACATGACATAAGTCAACTTATCTATTCATCCTTCTATGTGTCCAAGCTTCAACTTCATACCCGTGAAGGTATGTCATTTTATTATTTCTCTCTTAGAAGTCACAACTAGATAGTTTTTTGTTGTGGCTCATGGTAAATATGTGAGGTTCGTTATTATATAGCATAAGTGTTATCAGAAGGAAATCTATCTCAATTAGTCAATTGGAATCTCACTTGATCAAGTACTCTAATATCAACCTAGGTAGTAGGATTGGATATTTCAAAGTTGAGTATAAGTTTTTAACCTTGACTTCATCATAAAAGTATATTATTACAACTATAATATTGTTTAGGGACTCTACTACTCACCTTTGTAAATTTGATAGAGGCCTTAAAATACATTACTCGTCCTCTCAATTATACAACCAAATGGAAAAAATATAGTCTTGATCAATGAACCAAAGAACTTAGGCATTGAAGTTTGCTCACTACTAACTTGCACCAAATGCACTATGGTGTAAATCAATTGGCTACTGTCATAAATAAAGGTACAGATTAGGTTATAAAATGAGAGTCTAGAGATGTGATTAAGGGAAGGCTAAAAGCCTCAGCAATAGCCTGGACAAAGATGACATCCTTGCATCCTCCAATAGAAAAATGAAGCATACCTAAGTTTCCCAACCTATTCTCAAGTGTTGTGAATAACTTAGAAACACTAGTTTTGTATATAATAAATGGTGGCAACATCATTATTGTAAAATAATACCTCTTTAGAAGCTTCACAAATCCAAAAGTGGGCTTAAAAAAATGGAAAATCTTGATATCATATGTGAACTCATGACTAAACCCTTGCCATACATACTCCTCCTTAGGCCTCTCATTAAGCTTTCTCTCAACAGATAGCTTCCTTCATACTAATCGTCGAGTAGACCTCTTAATAGACCTTTGAGTCAACTAAGGAAGTGTTAGATGTAGAATAAGCCTTTAAGCAATAATGACCTTTCATCGAGGTCTATGGTGATTTTGATTAGACCTAGCTTCTTGTTATGCCATTTGTAATGCCTATCATGTGTGAGACCAATGACTCTAGATTAAGGGTGGGACATGGTCTCTCTTAGTAATAAGGATAATTGAATTTGAGGAAGATGAGGAGGGTGCCTTCAAATCACTATCTCCCTAAATAATACAAACATGATAGTGATTCAAAGATTGCATAGTATTTTATGATTAATTATTATGAGTTTTTTTAAGTATGCTAATTAATTAATTAGGACCTAGGTGGGCTGGATTAGGTAACCCAAACACAATTTGAGCTTAAGTCACTTAAGCCCACAAGGAGCCCTATATAAACCTCCTTAGAGGTTTAAAGTTTAGAATTTTTTTGTCCGTCTTCCAAATAGTCATCCTCATGGGCGAGAGAAAAACCCACCCTTCTCTAGTGCCTAGATTCGTTAAGGGAGAGATTAGGTGGGAGACTCTTAGGTAAATAAGTTCTACGATGACTACCATGGTTTTTAACATCTTCATTGGATGAGATTTGATCTGGGAACATCCAAATCGCAAGTTTGAACATTTAATATTTAGATCTATGTTAATTATTGGTTTTGAAATCATTGTTTTATGTTGCGTTAGATCCAGAGAGCCCTAGGTATAGATAACATGTACCCCACAAGATTTAGGGTGAGAGAACTAAATAATCCAAGGTTCTCAACAATTTGGTATCTACATGTTCCAATATTCTCATATGCTTGGATCATCATTTCTTAGTGATTTCATTTATGACACTGATTATACAAAAGAATTATTTTAAAGTTGTGTAAATTTTATATTAATTAATGATTTATTGTATAAGAAAAGTTTTATAGTTTATAATTTATGAATATTTAATAAGTTATTCCTACTTAGGAATAAATTAAATATTCATTTTTATTAAAACTCCCATCAAGATACTTCAAAAAATTATGTTATGAGAATATTCTAAAATTCTTTTAGAAGATATTGTATAATATTAATATAATTGGGAATGGTTAATTGTAGACCCCTTCAAAAACCAATGACTTTTTTTTTGTTTTTTTAGACCACCTAGGGAAAAGCTGGAAATCTCATTTAGAGTGGGGGCCGACTCTGGAGATAAACGAGTAGTATGAGACGTGTGGGGGAGGATGTGGCCATTGCCATGGCCGTGATTGGAGTTTCAAAAGATGATGGCAGAAGCAGTGGAACGGGTGGGAGCTAATAAGGGAAGATTGAGGTGATATCTAGAGAAAAGAAAACGAAAAAAAAAAAAAACAGAAAGAGGGAGGGAAGAGTTTTTTAGGCTAAGGGCCTGTTTGGTTACTGTTTTTGAAAACTGTTATGAAAAACAGTTTTTGAGAATAGTTTTTAAGAACAATTTTTTGTGTTTTTTAAAAAAAATTGTGTTTGGGAATTGAATTTTAAAAAACAGTTTTTGTTCTCAAAAACAAAAAAACATGTTTGGTTGAGTTAATAAAAAAAGAATTAGAACAAATAAAACAAAAAACACATTTGAAAGATGTTTTTTTTTTCTTTTCTAATTAATAAAATATTTTCTTCAAGTAATTTATATTATAAATTTATAAATAATTTTTAGATATATAGTTCATTTAAATTAAAAAATTATTTATTTTATTAATTTTAAAATATATATATATATATATATATATATTTTAAAATAAATCAAACATAATAAAATCATTTTTATCTCTGCTAAATCTAAAATTCAAAATGCCACCCTCTTCTCTCACTCGGGCATC